>JAIUZE010008807.1:0-26737 GCA_022085475.1 Heliosperma pusillum | reverse complement strand
AATTGGTTATCAGAGCTTTGGTTTGTGAGTTCATCTACCTAACTACATTAAAAATACAAAATCCAACCATGAGTGAAGAGAGAATCACAGGTCTTGAAAACACAGTTCAAGGTCTTGTCAGAACTGTAATGGAGGTCTCTAGATCTCTCAATGAACTCCTTGAGGGCCAACAGAACAATGATACAAGGGGAGGCAGAGGTCGAGGAATAGGAGCACCTTTCCCACAAGGTGGAGGAAGGAGGAGGCAACCTGTAGATCAGTTTGAAATGTCAGACTCAGATGGCTCAGATCAAAGTCTTCTCAGGCACCAAGACAAAGACATAAAGGTAGAGATTCCTGACTTTCTAGGTAGCATGAACCCTGATGATTTCCTAGATTGGCTAAGGTCTGTAGAAAGAGTCTTTGAGTTTAAAGGATACACTGATAGAAAGGCTTTTAAGGTTGCTATCATGAAACTAAAAGGCTATGCCTCACTATGGTATGAAAACATGAAAACCTTGAGGGTTAGGGAAGGGAAAGAACCTGTAAAGTCACGGCTCAAGCTGAAAAAGAAAATGAGAGCTAAGTTTGTCTCTAGGGACTACACTCAGGACATTTTCATTAAGCTTACTCACCTAAAGCAAGACCAGAGACCTGTAGAGTCTTATCTAAGGGACTTTGAACAACTCACACTGCAATGTGAGGTTGTTGATAAGTCTGAACAAAAGATAGCAAGGTTTTTAGAAGGCTTGGATGAGAGGATAGCTAGTAAAGTTAGGCTGCAAAATATATACTCCTTTGAGGAAGCTGTCAACTTGTCCTTAAGAGTAGAAAAGTTGGGGAAAGGGAAAGCCAGTGCCTCTAAAACACCTGCTAGAACCCCTACCTACAAACCTTTTGTAGGAATCAAGATAGGAGAACCTGTGGCTCCTACTAAGACTCCTTTCAATCCTGATAAAGGCAAGGCTGTTGAGGCAGGCCAAAGGAAGACTACCCCTCTCAAAAAGTGTTTTCAATGTCAAGGATATGGACATTTTGCTAGAGAATGTCCATCTAAAAGAGCTCTGAGCACCCTAGAGGTAATTCATTGGGGAGATAATGAGGTGTTGGTCTGTGATGATGAGATGGAAGAGCCTGAGATAGAGGCTAGTGAGGAGTTGATAGAGCCTAATGCTGGGTTAAGTCTGGTGACATGGAGGGTGATGCACACACAACCCCAACCCTTAGAAGAAGATCAAAGACACCAGGTCTTTAGAACTAGGTGCACCATAAAAGGGAGGGTGTGTAATCTGATCATAGATGGAGGTAGTTGCACCAATGTAGCTTCTAAAACACTGGTGGATAAGCTAACATTGCCCACCAAAGACCACCCTGAACCTTACAAGCTTAGGTGGCTGAACAAGGGGGCTGAAGTTAAGGTAGATCAATAATGTGTTGTTCCATTTTCTATTTGTAAAGGATATGCTGATGAGGCCTTGTGTGATGTATTGCATATGGATGCTTGTCACATCCTATTAGGGAGGCCTAGGGAATTTGATAGGGATGCTGTCCATCAGGGAAGGGACAATACTTACTCTTTCAGGTTTGGGAAGAAGAAAATCATCTTAGCTCCTTTACCCCCTATCCTGAAAGGGAACCCTCCAATTTTAACTGAAGTTGCTAACGAAGTTCTGCTGTTGAGTGAATCACAAATGGAGCAAGAGTTAAATGATCTTAGGCCAGTCTATGTCCTCCTCACCAAGGAGGTAGGGGAATGTTCTAACCAGGTGCCTAAGGAGGTACAAGCTTTGCTGAAAGCCTATGAGGATGTTTTCCCTGCTGAACTACCTAGTGGATTACCCCCACTAAGGGGAATTGAGCACCACATTGATCTAGTACCTGGGGCTGTCCTTCCAAACAAGCCAGCCTATAGAAGTGACCCCAGGGCAACACAAGAGCTGCAATCTCAGGTGGGAGAATTGCTTAGCAAAGGGTATGTCAGGGAGTCTCTTAGTCCTTGTGCTGTACCAGCACTGCTAGTGCCTAAGAAGGATGGAACTTGGAGGATGTGTATAGATAGCAGAGCAATTAACAATATCACCATTAAGTATAGGTTCCCTATACCTAGACTCAATGACATTCTGGATGAACTCAGTGGGGCTCAAGTGTTCACCAAGATTGATCTAAGACAAGGGTATCATCAAGTAAGGATTAGAGCTGGAGATGAGTGGAAGACTGCATTCAAGACCAAGCATGGGCTGTATGAATGGCTAGTAATGCCATTTCGACTCTCCAATGCCCCTAGCACCTTCATGAGGCTCATGACAGAAGTATTAAGGCCTTACTTGGGAAAATTCATTGTGGTATACTTTGATGACATTCTAGTCTACAGTTCAAGCAAGAAGGAACACCTACAACAGCTGAATTTACTTTGTGAGGTTCTCAGAGAAAATAAGTTATATGGTAAGCTAGAGAAGTGCACTTTCATGCAACCTGAGGTTCATTTCCTTGGGTTCATCATCTCAAAGAATGGGGTAGCTGTTGATCCTGAGAAAGTTAAGGCAATCAAGGATTGGCCCATCCCCCAATACAGTAACAGAGGTCAGGAGTTTCCATGGGTTGGCATCCTTCTATAGAAGGTTCATTCAAGGGTTCAGCTCTATTATGGCTCCCATCACAGAATGCATGAAGAAAGGGGAGTTCACTTGGGGAGAAAAGGCAGAGAAGTCCTTCAATACCATTAAGGATCTGTTGTGCAGATCCCATATACTAGGCTTACCTGACTTTAACAAACTGTTTGAAGTGGAGTGTGATGCAAGTGGGTTAGGAGTTGGAGCAGTACTGGTTCAAGAGAAGAGGCCTATAGCTTACTTTAGTGAAAAGCTAAGTGAGGCTAGGTTGAATTACTCTACCTATGACAAGGAGTTTTATGCCATAGTGAGAGCTTTGAATCATTGGGGGCATTACTTAAAACCTAAGCCTTTTGTGCTACATTCAGACCATGAGGCATTAAAGTTCATCAATGGCCAACACAAACTCAACCCTAGGCATGCCAAGTGGGTGGAATTCCTGCAATCTTTCTCCTTCTCAAGCAAGTACATAGAAGGAAAGAACAATGTAGTGGCTGATGCTCTTTCTAGGAGATCTGTGATGTTGTCATTCATGGAGCAAATGGTCCTAGGCTTTGAGTTCATGAAGGAACTCTATATAGAAGATCCTGACTTCAAGGAGATAGTGAAGTTGCATGGGGTACCAAGAAGCATTGTGTCTGACAGGGACACTAAGTTTATGAGCCACTTCTGGAGGTCACTCTAGAAGCTCCTAGGGTCGGGGTTACTTTTCAGCACAGCATACCATCCCCAAACAGATGGCCAGACAGAGGTTACTAACAAAACTCTAGGAAGGATCTTGAGATGTATCATTGCTAAGTCACTAAAGGATTGGGATATCAAACTGTCAAAAGCTGAGTTTGCATTCAATAGAGCTCCCTCACACAGCACAGGTAAGACCCCTTTTGAAGTTGTTTATGGTGCTAATCCTCTAATGCCAACAGACCTAGCACCAGTGATAAGGAAAGAAGTCAACTATGATGCCAAAGAAAGAGTACAACAAATGATGCAGATTCACAGTCAAGTCAAGAAACAGATTGAGAAAACAAATGAGATGTATAAGTCAAGAGCCAAAGGTCCAAGGAAGGCTAGGGAGTTCAAGGCAGGAGACATGGTGTGGTTTCACTTAAGGAAAGAAAGGTTCCCAGAGAAGAGGAAAAACAAACTCATGCCAAGAGTTGATGGTCCTTTTGAGGTGCTTGAAAAGGTAGGACCTAATGCTTATAAGATAGATTTACCAGGAGATTATGGGGTACATGGGACATTCAATGTGGGAGATCTAAGTCATTATCAAGAAGACTCTAAGGATGAAGAGGATTTGAGGACAAATCTTTTTCAAGAAGGAGGGGTTGCAACAGGAGTTCAATGCCATCCTCAAAGACAAGACCAAACAACCTATGATCAGTCCAACCATGATTCAATACCAACCTTACCCTATGCCAAAAGCTATCTTAATGCTTTGTATAGTCCAGGCCCAAGCAAGCAAGCCATGACACGAGCCAGTGGTAGCCATGACACGAGCCAAAGCCAACCAAGACACAAAACAGACTCAAAAAACAAGCCAACAAAACCATAGAAAAGCCAGCCAGCAGCAGTGCCTTGGGGAGGGTCTCAAGGCAACTTCCAAGCTTAGGGACTCCTAACCAACTATGGGGCATGACTCTAGGGAGGGTCTACTAACTTTTTGTCCAGGAAACCTTCCTCAGAAAACGCCAGGAACACCCCTCAAAACATAAGCCAAGTTCAACAGTCCAGTTCTCACCTATCCAGAAGCAGTTCAAATGTCACTCTCAAAGTTTCCTCTTTTGGCCAAGCAGACTCAAGGGCTTTTTGCTCAGACTTTGGGGACTATTACTACTCCAGTTTAGGACCAAAACACCAAGCAAAAATTACACTATGTACCATATAACAAAGCAGCATCAAGGCAACAAGGAACCTGTCCTTTTCAGAACTGTTTTTCTATTGTTCATTTTATTTCAGTTTGTATCAGTTTGTAGTTGTTATTTTGTTTTCTTTTGAGGATCATTATCAACCTTAGATGTGTTTGGACGTTCAAGATGTAATCCTAATGCCTATATAAGGCTTGTTTCTAATGAATGAAAGGCAGATTTGAAGTAAACTCAAAAACTGAAACCTTGTTTCTGTTTAACATCTCTTGGCTGTGTGCTTGAGAACACGTTCCTTTGCTGTGTACTTGGAAGTGAGCCTGGGTCCTTAGCTGTGTGCTGGGATTGAGTCTCAACCCTCAACCATTGGCTTTGTGCTTTGGTTAAGGTTCTATCAATTTTCATTAGCATTCAGTCAAGTAAAACAGAGCATATTGAGAGTGTCTTTAACCTTAGCTTACATTGTCTCAAATTGTCTATTTCCTTAATAACTTCAGTGCATTTTCAAAACCAAAGACCTTCATTTCAACCTAAATTCAACCAACCTTACCAACACCAACCTCAACACCAACCACCCCAAAATCAAAGCCAACTCAATGACTCAAGCCTGAGAAAAATTGAATCCATGCTTCTCCAAGTTGTTCAAAAACAAGATTCAATGTTTGCTCAACTTCAAAAGAGTGATCAAGCTCAAAATGCTGCCATCAAGATGCTTGAAACTTAAATGGCACAATTGGCTGCCTCTAATACCCAAAGAAATTAAGGCCAACTCCCACCTCATGGTTTGCAACCAAGGGACATCGCTAATGCTATCACCCTTAGGAGTGGTACTACTTATAACGAACCTCAGCAACCAAAGGAAACAATAGTTGAGCCAACACCAGTAAAGAGCCAAAAAGATTCCCAACCATCCACCGCTAAGGAAGCGGAAAACAAAGAAAATAAGGATGAACCTGTGAAGGAACCCATCAAAATCCAAGTTCGTTCCATTTCCCCAACGCTTGAGGAGAAATCATAAGGAAACCCAGTCTAGCAAATTCATGGAAGTAGTCAAAAACCTCCAAGTAACGGTTCCCTTCACTGAATTAATCAGTCAAATCCCTTCTTACACAAAATTCATGAAGGATATCTTAACTAAGAAGAGGACTTTAGATGATGTTGAAATCATAGCATTCACAGCTGAGTGCAGTGCTTTGTTACAAAATAAGTCCCCTCCTAAGTTAAAGGATCCCGGTAGTTTCTCTATACCTTGCACTATAGGCACCTACACAATCGATAAAGCTCTATGCTATCTAGTTTGCCAGTGTAAGCGTCATGCCCTTTTCAATATGTGAAAAGTTGAATATGGGAATTCTCAAATGCACTAGTATTACTCTGCAAATGACAAACCGTTCTTTAAAACAACCTATGGGAGTTTTAGAGGATGTGCCTGTCAAAGTAGGAAGGTTTTTCATTCGCGTCGATTTCATCGTACTAGATATGGCTGAAGATTCTCAAATCCCTATTATTTTAGGAAGGCCATTTCTACACACTGCCGGAGCAGTAATCGATGTTAAGAATGGAAAACTGACACTGGAAGTAGGTGATGATAAAGTCACCTATAACTTGAACAATGCAATGAAAAGCTCCATGCTAGAGGAGTCTTGTTGTTTCATTGATATTGTCGACTCCATTATTGATGAATCTCTTTATCCATCAATAATCGAGGATCCTTTAGAAGCAATCTTATTGTTGGAGGATATCTCTGAGAATGACAATTTCGAGATCATTGAGCTGGAAAAGGATCTGACCGGAAAAGAGATACCGTCCGAAGAAGTTCAAAAGTTCATAAGCTTGATTGATGCTCCTGCCAAGGCAGAAGCACATAAACCTGAACTAAATCCTCTTCCCTCGAATCTAAAATATGCTTTTTTAGATGAATCTGAGAATTGCCCAGTCATAGTGAGTGCTCTCCTAGATGAAAATCAGTTAACCTCACTATTGACTGTCTTAAAAAAGCATAAAAAGGCAAGAGGTTACAAACTTGAAGATTTAACAGGCATAAGCCTAGACTTCTGCATGCATAGAATCAATTTAGAAGAAGGCCAAAAACCTTGTGTTCAAGGTCATTACCGTCTTAATCCCAACATGCAGGAAGTAGTAAGAACTGAAGTTATGAAATTGCTAGATGCTGGCATAATCAATGTAATCTGTAACAACCCGAAAAGTACCCAATTTTTCTAGTAAAAATATTTACTAACACTTTTCAGTAGAACTTAAGTTTTTAAAATAGGAATTTTTGTTCCGAGTCTTATTTTGAAATTCCGCGTTCGTATTTGGAATTTCTGAGAGATTTCATGAAAAGACCGTTTTTAGTCATCTTTGACTTTTCTTGACTTTTAAGTCGTCTTTGACTTTTCCTTGACTTTTTAAAGTCGTCATTGACTTTTCTTGACTTTTAAGTCGTCATAAACTTTTCTTGACTTTTAAGTCATCTTTGACTTTTCTCGACTGTTTAGTCAACTTTGACTTTCGTTGACTTTTCCCGACTCGCCTCGTAATTTTAAAGACCGAAATTATATTTGAAAAATAATAAATTTTAATTTATTTTTATTAAGATTTATTTAGATTTATCATAATTTAATATGATTATTTTGAATTTATTCGGAATTTAAAGAATAACTTTTACGGTTTTTAACCGAACATCATTTAACTATTCTCGAGTCATCGTAAATCCCGTAACAAATTCGAAACTCGACTTTGGCATGAGTCACACGCGCGTGTCATCTTTTTCCACTCACAATTAGATATTCTAATTGTTTTGATTAAAATAATAATAATATCTAGATATTTATTCACTTTATCGATCAGTTAACGAAAATTACGCAAAACGCTCGAAATCAGACCCGACAAGCTCAACATCACACGGCACTCCTTACTCTCTTAGACCTTGATATTTTCATTATTTTTCATTACAATATCATAATATCTTGATATTTAGTTTAATTAACTTTATCGTTAATTATATGTAATCGATTACCGTAAAATAATTATTAAACGCGAGTCAATACGTAAACCACCATTTTAAAACACCCGATTCCTAAGACCTCGATAAACACAACGGATCACCACACAACCTATGTACTTCACTAACAACTTTTCATTTTTCAACAAATCAAATTAAGATCTAAATATCACTTTCTTCATCGTTCTTCATTTGTTCTTCGTGTTCTTCAACTGTTCTTCATCGTTCTTGAGCAAAACCTTCATAAAATCTTCATTTCTTAATTAAATCCGTCCTAACTTATATTTCTAGACTCTCCTCTTTGCTCCCCATCTTCACGTACGGTTTTATTTCAATTCCGACAAAATCGTTTTCAACACTTTAATTATGGAAAATCATATTTTAAGTTCTAATAATGTTTTTCTTGTCTTTTCTTATAGGGGGAGATTTTGAAGACGAGTTTGGAGACTCGTATATTTTGGGTGAAGATTAGTAGAAGGGTTTCTTATTATATACTTCTTATTATTTTGGTGCTAAGTGGTTTTGCTAGCTAAGGTAACCATTCCGATTTACTCGACGAATTAATGTCACATAGCCTTTAGTTTTTGTTCATGTTATGGTTTTTATGATTTTAGTTAGTAACATAGCCTTTAGCTTTTGATTCTTTTATTTTTGGTTCATATTTTGTTTTGGTTCATGTTATTATGATTTAAGGATTTTTAGTTAGTAACATGTTAAGTAGTGGTTATTATTGTGTTTTATGAATTTTAACATGTTGGTTGTTCTTGATGAATTTGGATGATTCTTCATAATCATGATTTTGGTATGATTGATGGTTGTTTTGATTGTTTAAAAATGGATGTTGTTAATTAAAAACATGTTAGAATTAATTTGGAATTTGGGGTTGTTGTTTTGGTGGTGGCCGGAAATGGTGGTGGCTGTGAACCGGACCAAACCAGCCGGTCCAGGCCGGTTCAGACCCGGTCTGGGTTGGTCCATGGTGGGTCCGGGTTTTGGTCTTTGGGTTGTGTCGATGTTTGAGTGTTATGTTGTTGTTTTGACGGGTTTTAATTATGTTAAAGCATGCGGGAAATAATTAGAAACGGTTTTTAGTAAAATCGTTAAAAAGGCCAAAACAGGCCCAAACCAGCCGTGGGGCCCAGTCCAGGCCCGTGTCATGTTGGCCCAAATCAGCCCGTGGGTCCCCTTGTGGGACTTGTGACGGTTTTTGAGTTATCGTTATTTTATCGCGGTTTGTAATAATTAGCAAGTGAGAAATATTAATAAGTAAAATATTTAATTAAAAAGTTTTTCATAAAATTATTATTTCTCACATGTTAGAAATTATAATACGAGATCGTAGTTTAATTTGATATACTTTAAGTCAAACGGGTTTTTGGTATGATATAATAATTCACATGTTAGAAGTTAATAAAATAACATGTAATGAATATGTTGATTTTTAAGTCTAAGTCTATGTGGTAACGACTCTGTTTCTAGCCGGTTTGACCAAACGGGTTTGGTCAAACTAAGATCTAGTCAGCCCCGTTTTGACTGATGACCCGTCGCGGGACTCGGGTCGGGGATTTGTCTTCAAGTAAGGTTTTATTTAATTATTGAATTAGCCTTAGTAGATATGAGGCGATATGATATTTGAATATAATTTATTTGCAATTAGTCAAATGATAGGATGTTTTCCCGTGACTGTTTGATTATATGGTTGGTGTCGTGTTGACTAAGTACCCATAGAGAATTATGAATATATGGCGTCTTGACCATTCTAATTCTAAATGAGTAGCTTGGACCATGACATAGATAGGCAAGTACTGTCTTTAACGAGTATATGTTCACCTGATGATAGCTTTTGTGTCTCGGCTTGGTGGGTTTATATCCAAGTCGGGGCATGGCTGCCTAGTTCCACTTTGGAAATGGAGCCAGCTTAAGTACTAGCCATCTCTGCTGAGGGGGTCGCCTAGTAGAGGTTCTCATGTACGGTTATATCAGGGAGGGGGGAACGGAATAGTGTGCGCTAGGGTCTGATCAGTCTCGGACCTAGGATGTTGTCCTACCTTTGGTATAGCTAGAGTTACAGAGGAGACTATCGCGTCCTAAGAACTTATGCCTGTTTGTAGAAGTATTTGTCTTTCATGTTTGTATGATTCTATGAGTTTTAGAAGGTGAGATGCAAGCCGGCTAAGATTGATAGAGTTTGGATTACCGATTGTTAAATGATTCACATGATTACGTGTTGATTAGGGTTTGAGTGTATCAGGGCCATGTTACATGGTAACCGCTGAGCCAGCATACCAGCTTCCCTACCTCGGGTTATATTTTATTATCGGATTCACATGATAGCTTTCATAGGCTAGGTTATATGTTAGTTATTTGTTTCATAACATGAAAAGCATATCCTATATGTTTAAGTTTTGTATTTCCCATATACATTGCTTTTATGTTATTCATGTGTAATTAAATTCGACATTTCGTGGCTGGGAGAACTCGGAGTTACTCCCCACTGACTGTGGCTTCCGTGTTTATATTTAATGCGGTCGAACAGGTGGTGATGCATATGTGGGTACATTGACGAGCTAGCGAGCGAAGTATTTACCTTGGACCTATAGTCGGTTCTTAGTTTGTATATTATATACACTCTTTTATTTACCGTATTGATTACGGCGAGATAGGTCTCCGTCCTTGTATATGTTCTTTTGTAGAATATTATGTCCGTTTGTATGACCCTTTTTATTTATGACAACTTCGTATGTATTCGTTTATCTTGTTATGTATTTTTAAATTATTTTTTTTTCTTTCCTCAAATTTGAGGGTGTCATAGTTGGTATCAGAGCTATTTTGCTCCCGACGCACGTTTGTGTACCCTTGTATAAATAACTTGACCGTAATAAAATAATAAACCGTGAGATAGAAGGGTTAGATGGGTAGATTAGGATTTATGTTGTAGTCTCTTTGTTCTTGCTAAATGATAAGTACTAATCTGTGTTTTATTTTGCAAGATGCCTCCGAGGATTGACAACACGATCTTAGCAGCTCTTACCGTTATTATCCAAAACCAGCAAAATCAGCAAAACCAGCAAGCAATTCCGATTCCTACTCCTATTCCTGACCGTGAGAGACACGGGAGTTGTACGTGGGTTACTTCACAGCTATCGAGGAGCCAAGCCAAAACCTACGATGGCGAAGTTGATCCCGTTAAGCTTTCTGTGTGGTTACGAGAAATGGAGAAGAGTTTTTCTCTTTATGATGTCCTTGAAGAGGATAAGGTCCGTCTTGCTTCTCAGTTTTTAGTGAAGGAGGCAGATCAGTGGTGGACTCTTTCTGGTCCTACTGCTAAGTTGGAGCCTTATTTTGGGTGGGCTCGTTTCCGTGAGGTCTTGGAAGCGAGGTTTTACCCCGATGAGTTGAGACAACAAAAGCTGAAAGAGTTTATGGATTTCAAGCAAGAAAAACTATCAGTTCAGGAGATTACTACCCGGTTCAATGAGTTGGCTCATTATGCCACTCGACTTATTAGAGTAGAGGAAGACAAAGCATTCTTTTATCTAGGAAAGCTTTCTCCCCAGATAAAGGGGAAGATCAGTAGAGGTTCTACTTCTTTTGTCTCGATCTATAATGATGCCATTTGGGCGGAGAGGTCTATTCGGGAGATGCCGAAGCGAAGCGGTCGGACTTCTTATGTGGAGCGACTAATCTTCTGGGCAAGAGACCACTTTATCTGCTTTCCAGACCTCTTTCTCCCTTTTCCAAAACAAGGAGGAGAGAAAAATTCAGATGTGGACCGGCTAATCAGAGAACGTCCATTTGTTCGAGCCACAACAACGACATTAAAGGTCGTGTCTGCTTTACATGCAAGATGCATATTCACCCTGTGTGTTGGTTTGCTTCAACACAAAGCGTTTGTATATTGAATGCGCGTTTCGACTTTGATCGAGGATCGAACAGGTGGTGAATGCATATTTGGGGGTACATGGACGAGCTAGCGAGCGAAGTATTTACCTTGGACCTATATTCGGTTCATAGTTTGTATATTATTATACACTCTTTTATTTCCGTATTTATACGGGAGATATGTCTCCCGTCTGGTATATTTCTTTTGTAGAATATTATTTCCGTTTTGTAATGACCCTTTTTATTTATGACACCTTCGTTATGTATTCGTATCTTTTATGTATTTAAATTATTTTTTTTCTTTCCGCAAATTTGAGGGTGTTACAAATCTCTGACTCTAAATGGGTTAGGCCCGTTCAAGTTGTTCCCAAGAAAGGAGGAACAACAGTAGTCAAGAATGAGAAGAATGAGAACATCCACACAAGGATTGTGACGGGATGGCGTATGTGTATTGACTACAGAAAGCTGAATCAATCGACTAGGAAAGATCACTATCCTCTACCCTTCATTGACCAAATGCTAGAGAAGTTAGCTTGTCACAAATATTTCTGTTATCTAAATGGTTACTCAGGATTTTTCCAAATCCCTATCCACCCTAAGGACCAAGAGAAAACCACCGTCATCTGTCCCTATGGTACTTTCGCTTATCGCAGAATGCCATTTGGCTTGTGTAATGCACCTGCCAATTTCCAGCGTTGCATGACCAGTATCTTCTCAGATTTTGTTGAATCTATCATGGAAGTATTTATGGACGACTTCAGCGTCTATGGCATTTCCTTTGATAATTGTTTAACAAATCTATCCAGAGTTCTAAAACGCTGTGAAGAAGTCGACCTTGTTCTCAACTGGGAAAAGTGTCACTTCATGGTGAACGAAGGTGTAGTTTTAGGTCACGTCGTTTCAGAAAGAGGTATAGAAGTGGATCGAGCTAAGATCCAAGTTATTGAACAGCTGCCACCCCTTGCTAATGTAAAAGGAATCAGGAGTTTCCTTGGCCACGCCGGTTTCTACCGACGATTTATAAAAGATTTTTCAAAGATAGCCAAACCCCTGACTGAGCTCCTTTTCAAGGATCCACCTTTCAATTTCACAAAGGAATGCCTTGAGGCATTCAACAAAATCAAACGTGCGTTGATCACCGCACCTATAATCCAGTCGCCTGATTGGAATCTGCCATTTGAACTGATGTGCGATGCGAGTGATTATGCCGTAGGAGTCGTTTTAGGGCAAAGAAAGGAAAAGTTTCTTCATGCGATTTACTATGCTAGTAAAACCCTAGATCATGCCCAAATTAACTATGCCACCACTGAGAAAGAACTTCTCGCCATTGTCTATGCTTTAGACAAATTTCGCTCATACCTAATAGGATCAAAAGTTATTGTCTACACTGACCAGGCTGCCTTGAAATATCTGCTTTCAAAGAAAGAGGCAAAACCTACACTTATCCGAAGGATCTTACTCCTCCAAGAGTTTGATTTAGAGATCCGGGATAAGAAAGGAGCAGAGAATGTAGTCGCTGACCACCTCTCAAGGATAAGAGTAACTGAAATAGGATTACCAACGCCAATTAATGATTCGTTCACTGATGATTCATTAATGACAATTGCGGACCCTTCTCCTTGGTATGCTGATATTGACAACTTCCTTGTCAGTCGCCAGCTACCCTCTGACCTTTCTTATAACCAAAGAAAGAGATTTTTGCATTATGCAAAATCCTTTGTTTGGGATGACCCCTATCTTTTCAAGCAGTGCTCAGATGGTCTGTATCGACGTTGTATCCCCCAGTGGGAAGTAAAAAGAGTTTTAGAAGGATACCACTCATCTGCTTATGGTGGTCATCATGGTCCGTCCAAGACCGTAGCCAAAGTCTTAAAATCCGGGTTTTTCTGGCCCTCGATGTTTAAAGATTCAAGAGACTTTGTTATGGCTTGTGATGCTTGTCAACGAATGGGTCAAATATCAAAGAGACATGAAATGCCTCAAAACGGCATATTAGAAGTCGAAATATTCGATGTCTGGGGTATTGACTATCAAGGACCATTCCCTTCTTCAAATGGAAATCGTTACATTCTTGTCGCTGTCGACTATGTTTCGAAGTGGGTAGAAGCAATTGCCACCCCCACCAATGATGCTAGAGCTGTGATACGACTATTTAAAAAGATCATCTTTCCGCGTTTTGGTGTACCCAGAGCCGTGATAAGTGATCGAGGAACTCATTTCGGAGAAAAGCAGTTAGACACTCTGCTTGCCAAGTATGGTGTGTATCACATACGAGGATTAGCCTACCACCCTCAGACCAGCGGTCAAGTAGAAGTCTCGAACAGAGAGCTGAAAACAATTCTTCAAAAAGTTGTCTCAAAATCTAGAACAGATTGGAGTAATAAGCTCGATGACACCTTATGGAATTATCGCATAGCTTTCAAAACCCCGATTGGAACATCTCCTTATCGGTTGGTTTATGGAAAGGCCTGTCATCTCCCTGTTGAGTTAGAGTACAAAGCTCACTGGGCCATCAAAGAACTCAACTTAGACACTAAGCTTAGCGCTGAAAGACGACTTTTGCAACTCAATGAGCTAGAAGAGTTTCGTTTGCAAGCTTACAAGAATTCTAGGATCTATAAAGAGAAAACGAAGCGTTGGCACGACAAGAGGATAATCAGAAAAGAATTCAATGTCGGTGACCAAGTACTTTTATTCAACTCCCGTTTGAAAATTTTTCCGGGAAAACTTCGATCAAGATGGTCTGGACCATTCACTGTCACATATGTAAGCTAATACGGTTATGTGGAAATAATGGCTAGTAATGGTGAAAAATTCAAGGTCAATGGACACCGATTGAAACTCTACTATAGCAATTCCATGATCGGATGCTTAGATATTATCTATATAGAGCGTCAATCCCCAACCAGATGATTTCATAGAAAAATTCGTCGAGTGAGACGTTAAACCAGCGCTTCTCGGGAGGCAACCCGTGTTCCTTTCTTTTTGCATTTTATTTTTGCTTTCCCTTTTTCGTTGTTTTCTTAGGATTTATTTTGCAGATGAAAGAATTTTTGAAGAATCTATAAAGACCTTCCTTGTCAAGTCCAAAAGACTAGCTTGAGGGAGTCCGCGCAGAATAGTAAGCTTCATTCTTCTTTCATTTTTTTTTCTCTTTTTACCCTTCTTCCCATTGAGCATCTCGTTGCATATTTATTCTTTGTACTCACATTGAGGACAATGTGATGTTTAGTTTGGGGGAGGGATTGCATTTTCCCATTTTGCATTTTAGTTGTTTATATTTTTCAAATTTTTGAATAAGAGAAAAATTTAAAAATTTTTGAACATCATTGAATGCTTTTCATGCTTTGCTTGCTTGTTTACTATGCTGTCATGTTACATTTCCCAAACTTAGAGCTTTCAAAAGATAATGATTCGATATTCATTGAATTGTGCATACATGCGAAAGTCTTGTATATAGTAGGCATGGAATGAATCTAAAGATGAGTACGCTTGATCTTGACATTTGGCAAGTTACATATATTGTAAGGTAGAACCTTTTTAGCCTGGTACATCTATACCCAGTCTCATCTAGGTGTGTGTAGTTCTCCTTGTGATATGTGTCATGTCAAAACGCATAAGTATGGTTCTCATTTCATTCCTATAAGCATTGCATTCATGATTCACTAAGATTTGAAGCCTTTTTTCACTTTGAATTACCCCTCAAAATTAGCCCCTTCATACAAATGTTTCACAAAATAATAGCTACATATAAAAACTGCCTACCTTGTTGAGCTAGTAGCTAGACTATGGTGTATGGGTGCTCTTTTGAGAAGATTTTGTTCCTTGATGTCAAACTGAATTTGGGAGAACGAAAATGTTCAAAAAGTGATGTTATGTTCAAAAGAAAAAAAAAAGAAAAGAAATAAAATGAAATAGAAAAATGAAAAATTTGAAAAAAAAAGAAAGAAATAAAATAAGAAGTTGTGAGTATCTCCTTAAAATGTTAATTCAATGTTTAGAAGGAGTTCACTCTTGTGTTTCGTGTGTAATAAGCCAATCCATTCCTTCTGGCTTCGTTATTCGTCTTTTGGGAATTAATCGAAAGTTTGGATTGAGTATTCATTTATCATTGGTCAGTTGCTAGCTCATTCTAACCTTCACATGACCATAACTGTTTGTCCACCTTTCACCCGTTTCCCAAAACCTTCTTCTTATTTTTCGGCTTCTTTTCTATGTGCATTGTGATCTTTAACTTGTGTTTTGAATTGTTTACCATATTAGACTGCGGACACATTTTCATAAGTCGTAGATAGGTGAGTGTCTCAAAAATATTTACACATAAAGAAATCACGTTTTACATACATGAGTGTTCGAGTGTGCCGTGAGGGTCCATTTGTCAAAAAGATCATGCAAAAGCCGAATATTCTGTAGTGAAATTCTTTGTGCTACGCCGTTATGTAAATCTCAGCCATGTTTATGTATCATTCTTGCCCACAATGTTTTTGGGTTGTGATTCATTATGTTTCCAAAGTTTTACGTTGAGATTTGTTTCTTGATGGTGTAGTAGCCAATGCTTGCAACCCTTGTCCTGGTATTGTTTCTTATGTTTGCTTGAGGACAAGCAAGGGTTTAGCTTGGGGGAGTTTGATAAGTGAATATTTGTATGATTTTAACCCCCAATTTAGCTCGGTTTTGTATGTGATTTGTACTTTGTTAAGCCATTTTATGAGCTAATATCGTCTTCTAGGCGAATTCCTATGTTTTAACCTGTTTTGTTGGGAAAGTGACGTTTCTACGCCCTTTTTCTATATTCCCGTGCATTTGCCTAGAACCCGACGATTTGAAGAAGCAAGCTTGACCAAGTCAAAAGCATTTCAAGAAGGTTCACTGACTTAAAAGAGAGAAGAAGCAAAAGACGGTTTCGCAGTTGTCAAAAGATCGATCAGTTAGGCGAAGAATTCATCATTTTACATCAAACCCTATCAAGAAACCCGACTGAAGAGGTCAAGGGGATAATGAAAGTCAAGTCATATGCAAGGGGAGATGAAACGAAAGTCAATTGACCAAGATCACAACTTACCCAATCGGGTAAGTGGTGTACCCGATCGGGTATCTCTCCTGATTCGAGCTTTTGCTTTGACTTCCTCCTTTTTGTCCTATGTGATGAATGCATGACCCCTTCCCCACGAAACCCTACTGCTATATAAAGAGAGCCTCAGCCACCACAATGAGATGTACTTCATAAAATTATCTTCTACACTTCTCTTTACAAAAACCCTAGATTAGGAGGAGGGAGACCTAGCCTCTGTTCTCTCATTTTCTTCTTCTTTTTGTCCTTAGTTTCTTAGTTTATTTCTGTCTTTCCTACATCAAAACCTTAGCTTAGATCAACAAGAATTTCATCTTTGTAATCTAGTTTAAGTGGTTCAAGCGTTGTAATTCGTGGATCGACTATTCTATGCAAGGAATTTCTATTATTGTTGTCATTATCGTTGTTGATCGTCATCTAAGTATTCCTATCTTATCTTTTGTTTAAAGTCTTTCCCCTTGTAAGAATTGACGCATCCATATAGCTTCCTTTGCAGCCTCTGAAGCGGCATAGTACTCGGACTCAGTCGTAGAATCTGCTATAACACTCTGCTTGGAGCTTTTCCAGCTGACCGCAGCGCCATTAAGAGTAAATACGAATCCAGACTGAGATTTCGAGTCATCCCGATCCGTTTGGAATCTAGCATCTGCGTAACCGGTTGCGCAAAGCTCAGTCTCTCCACCATAAGTCAATAACCAATCCTTAGTCCTCCGTAGGTACTTAAGGATGTTTTTAACAGCCTTCCAGTGTGTTTCACCTAGATTGCCTTGGTACCGACTGGTCATACTCAAAGCATATGCCACGTCTAGACGTGAGCATATCATGGCATACTTGATCGATCCTATAGCTGACGCATAAGGAATTCGACTCATGCGCTCGACCTCTTAAGATGTCTTGGGTGCCTGAGCTTTACTGAAATGCATCCCAGACGTCATTGGAAGATACCCCTTCTTGGAGTTGAACATGCTGAACCTTTCAAGAATCTTATCTATATAAGACTCCTGACTAAGTGATAACATCCGTCATGATCTATCTCTGTAGATACGGATTCCCAATATGCGCTGTGCCTCGCCCAGATCTTTCATCTGGAAATGGTTCTTTAACCATACCTTAACCGAAGATATGAGAGGAATATCATTCCCTATCAAGAGTATGTCATTGACATACAATATCAAGATAACGAATTTACTCCCACTCGACTTGACATATAAGCATGGTTCCTCAACCGATCGAGTGAAACCATTCTCTTTTATGACTTGGTCGAAACGATGATTCCAATTCCGAGAAGCTTGCTTAAGTCCATAAATGGAACGCTTAAGCTTGCACACTTTCTTAGGATTTTTAGGGTCAATGAAACCTTCGGGTTGTACCATGTAAAACTCCTCCTCCAAATAACAATTTAAGAAGGCGGTTTTCACGTCCATCTGCCAAATTTCATAGTCATGAAAGGCGGCAATTGCTAAGATTATCCGAATGGAACGCAGCATGACTACGGGTGCAAAAATTTCATCATAATGCAATCCTTGCACTTGAGTGAAACCTTTTCCCATTAGTCGTTCCTTATAGGTGTCTGGTTGTCCCTCTACGGAATGCTTTATCTTGTAAAGCCATTTGCATTGAAGAGGCCGAACCTTATCAGGCAAATCAACCAGATCCCATACGTCATTCTCATACATAGAGTCCATCTCGGATTGCATGGCCTCAAGCCATAGGTTTGAGTCGGAACAGGTCATGACTCCTTTATAGGTAGCAGGTTCGTTACTCTCTAGGAGAAAAACATCGTCTCTATCGTTCTCCTCGACCATACAAATATATCTGTCCGGAGGTATGGAGACTCTACCCGACCTTCTAGGTTCCTCGGGAATATTAACCGCAGCAGAAGATGAAGAAACATCTTCCTCCATCGGTTGCTCGGTTGTTGGTTCTTGAATCTCCGACAGATCGAAGGTTCTATCACCCGTCTTGTTCTCGAGAAATTCTTTCTCTAGAAACTTCGCACTAGCCGCAACAAAAACACGTTGTTCGGTAGGCGAATAAAAGTAATGACCAAACATTCCTATTGGATAACCAATAAAGTATGTCTTGACCGATCGCGGGCCGAGCTTATCCTCGTGTCTCCACTTGACATAAGCCTCGCAGCCCCAAACCCGAATAAAGGACAAGTTATGGACCGTTCCCTTCCACATTTCAAATGGAGTCTTGTCAACAGCTTTAGACGGACTTCGGTTAAGTATAAGAGCAGCTGACAAAAGAGCATAGCCCCACAATGAATCAAACACTACCGTGTGACTCATCATGGATCGAACCATATCAAGCAATGTTCGATTTCTCCGTTCGGACACACCATTTAATTGAGGGCATTACATATATTATTTGTATACGATACAGTTTAATTAGGGCATTACATATATTTGATATGTACGTTTAGTTACGAGAGTTATTTATTGGAAATTGAGTTAGGAACTCATTCCACTTAAGTTTATTAGTCAATTATACGATAACTGACTGAATAAATTTTACGTCTTATTTAATACGATTAAATAAGATTTTATTTAGGTATTAATCGTTAATTCATTAAATTAGTTGAGGTTATGCATATATTTTGAGGTACAGGTAATTGGTTAATTATGTTTACAAAGAGTTGTAAAATAAATTAACTGGACATTGTGGGACCCATTATATATTGATATAATCGTTAAATAGCACTTAAATGTTGAGTGTATATTATTTATTAGTTTGAGTCATATAATTGTTATATGACCAAACTAACACTTAATTATACAAGATAATTAAACATATGATTATAAGTATTTGTGGGACAAATATCAAAAATCAAAATGGACCACATAACACTAGTTGGGGCCAGATTATTTGTTAGTGGAGATCAATGATGATTGTTCTCATCTAATCCTACACTCCACCTTATGTTATGACACCATTATCATTACAATTACTACCAACACTCAAGACATTTGCATGTGAATCAAATAAGAAGAAAATCACCCATTTTGGGGCCTTGTGGGTGTCGGCCATAGTGCCATATAATGGGCACTTGTTGTTCATTTTCAAACACTTGATTTTCATGCTTATTTCATACTTCTCTTTCTAACTCAACAACTCTCTAAAACTCACATGCAAACTAATATTCATACCATATTACTAGTGTAGTAATACAATAATATTAGTAGTATTTATCTTACATATTATCTAGTTAATAATAAGTTAAGATTATTTGGGTTTAATCTTGGGTGCAACAAGAAGGAGACCTTCTACTTTGGAGGTTGTTTTCTGGAGGATCATCCATTAATTTCATGCTCAAGAACAATAAGAAGGAGTTCTTATTGTGCCCATATTGAACCGAAAAATCCCAATGTAAGGATGTTTTCGTCTTATCTTTTCTTTTATGCTTTTATATTTGCATGCATGATAACTAGATCCTAAATCATTAAGTTAATGTAATTTAATGAACTAATTAGAGGAGTCTAAATAGAGGTCTATGACTTTCAATATCCCCACTAAAACATGCATACAAGCATTAAGGATACATCTCCTCGTTCCAACATTCCAGTCTAACGAGCAAGGAGGTATAGCCGAGGAATGAGAGTTCATAGCACTTAACAATTAGTGCTCAAATCAAAACATATGTAAAAACGACTCAAAGGGGAACATATCAAAAACCGTCACAAAACGTGTGATATAAGCGAGTGGGATATCATATATTCTAAACATGAATATTTAATGCTATTACTTAAATTTATACGATAAACGAACCGTACAATTTATTATAAATGATAACGTAAGGAAAGAAGTAGAAGAGTAATTCCAGGTGGTGCCTGCAGGTCAGAGTGACCGGCCGCCGGTTACCCGGCTGACACTTTCGCAACACTCGATAATTAATGAAAATACAGGGTAAGGGGGTAAGGATAAGGGCCTGTCGTTTGAGAAAAAGAGGAAGGATAAGGGGGTGTCTCAGCCGGTCGGCTGACCGGCTGCCCGCTGAAACTTACATAATACTAAAATACTTCGAAAATGCCATTCTCATGTCAGCCACGTCCCAGCCGGTTGGCTGACCAGCGGCCGGTCGGCCGGCTGATACCAACATCACACAAAAATCATCACTCATCACCAATAAACATCAACAAACATCAACTATCATCAATACTCATTAACAATTATCAACAAACAACAACCATCATCAACAAACACAAAGTCTATGAATACTCATCCTATTCTAAATACATATACTAACATCAAAAACACATTAAATCACGTATTGATATCGAGTAACACTTCACCGTTACCTTTTTGCGTCTTCAATCGACGTCTAGGTCCTCCTCCACTAGGTAGTAATCTTTGTCGGGGTCTTGAAGATATCCACCTACAAAAAGACAATAAAAGATGAATATAATTCACCTTTGAGAAAGACGGTAATTTTATTACCAAATAAGGTAGAGGACGATAAGAGAGGAAGATTATGACGAAAATTAGAGGATTTGAGTGAGTAATGAAGGAGTAGTGATTAATTTGAGCTTGATCAAAAATGAGGTTTAGGGTTTTGGTTACTTGTTGAGGAAGAAGGTGAGTGGAAAAGTGAGTGAGGGAGTTAGGATTTATAAGGGTGAGTGGAGAAATATGGAGGAAAATGTGGGAAATATCGGTATACTTCCCTTTAAAATTTCGGATTATAATGAAATTATAACTATATGAATTTCTAGTCATAAATGAAATTGCATAATATAAAAAAGAGATTAAGAAATAACCTTCGGTTCTAGAAAAAGGCCTAAGAACAAATACCAAAGTAGGTATTCTCCTAATCGTTACACCCAAGATGATTCAAGAAATGCCTTCGTCGTGCTAAAACGAATACCCAAAATTACTACTAATTTTGTGTGTATAATGATGATGTATATGAAGATGAATAAGAGAGTTAAAAATCAGAATTTTCTTTCTCCTCTTTTCTTTTGTGTGTGCCGTCACTTTTTTGGAGTCAATTAGGGTTATTAGAAAAACAAATTTTTCTCCCTTTTGTTGCTCCAATTGTGCCGTGAGATCCCAAGGAAAGAAGGAAAACCTAGTTTCCTTATTTAACTCAACCTCTATTAGGTAGTTAGCATATAATTTAATATGTACATAATATAATATGTATTCTAATTATTACTAGTAATGGACCGTTACATAAACCGAGTAATGCCGGACCAATACACTATAATAATATCGTGTAATACATATCTGCCAACTTAAATATAACAGTTTACATTTAGTTCAGACCAACATTATATACATGGATTAAATATAACATTTTATATTCAATTACCAGCTAACATTATTTAATCGTTATTAAATAATCGTATCATCATCTCATTGACTAACCTTTTAGTCAAATACATCGACTAACCTTTTAGTCATTTAATAAGGCATCAATATGATTATTTTCTCCAATAATCACATCTCTCAAACACATCCTTTAGGTGTGACTTTTAGGGATCAGTTGATCACCGCCATCTGTATGACAATAACGTCAAACTTATCTAGCAAGCCAACCGTTATTTATAAACGTTAATCAACTGATTATTATACAAAGTATACCCTGTGAACCTACAGAGATTTATTTATGTTATTGCACTAACTGGAGGACACTAGCTCTACACATCTTCCCCTTGTCTTACACGTGTATGTGCGATAACAGGATTCTCATATCCCTTAAATTTCTCCCACTCAATGTAAAACAATTTGCAAAGTCCGCATTCACAAAGGTCGTATTTTACAAGTGATCAGTATCAAGAGTGGTTTTCCCGACTAAAGAGTAACTCAACTGATAAACGAATCATTATTCGAGCATGGCCATGCATTTCTGTTACTACTCCTTGAGTGGCCCTGAGAAATAACAAAACCTGATAAAGGGTTGGATATTTTCTTCAACTCGAATCCTGCAGATGTAAGCACAATATGAAATGACCCAGTAAAAACTTGCTTGGCCTCCTGTTACGGTCGACCGTGAGAAAGAAACCAAAGTCACCCAAAAACTGCCTTAATCTCAAGAGACAGTCGATAGTCAAAAGAATCGACTCTAGGAACACTATGGACGTCATATCCACGACCTAGCACCGAATGTTGTTGAACATTTAGGACTCCATAACGTCGTCACAAATTACAATGTCCTACGAGGTATCCTTATAACTCGTATTTGTGACCGATCAGTCAACAGTTTGACTTATGGCTCGTTGAACCCACCATCAACCGACTCAACAATATAATAGCCAGAGTTATCATGTAACAACCCGAAAAATACCCAATTTTTCTAGTAAAAATATTTACTAACACTTTTCAGCAGACTTAAGTTTTTAAAATAGAATTTATTGTTCCGAGTCGTATTTTGAAATTCCGCGTTCGTATTTGGAATTTCTGAGAGATTTCATGAAAAGACCGTTTTTAGTCATCTTTGACTTTTCTTGACTTTTAAGTCGTCTTTGACTTTTCTTGACTTTAAAAAGTCGTCATTGACTTTTCTTGACTTTTAAGTGTCATAAACTTTTCTTTGACATTTAAGTCATCTTTGACTTTTCTCGACTTTTTATTACAGTCAACTTTGACTTTCGTTGACTTTTTCCCGACTCGCCTTATAAGTTTGAAGACCGAAATTTTATTTAAAAAAAATAATATTTTTGATTTATTTTTATTTAGATTTATTAGAATTTATGATAATTTAATAAAAATTATTTTGAATTTATTCGGAATTTATAATAAGGTTTTACGGTTTAAACCCGGGAATCATTTAACTATTCCCGACTCATCGTAAATCCCGAAACAAATCCGAAACTCGACTTTGGCATGAGTCACGCGCCCATGTCATCGTTTCCACTCACATTAGATATTTTAATTCTTTTTATTAAACTAATAGGAATATCTTAGATATTTATCAACTTTATCGATCAGTTAACGAAAATTACGCAAATCGTTTACAAAACTGACCCGATAATCACAAAGCCACACGGCTCTCCTACCCTCTAATAGGGCTTGATATTTTCATTTCTTTTGATTAATACAACATAATATCTTGATATTTAATATAATTAACTTAATCGCTAATTACATTTAATCGATTACCGTTTAAAATAATTATTAATCGCGAGTCAATTCCGTAACCAACAATTCAAAAACCCGACTTCTAATCCCTCATATTTACACGGCCTACCTCCACTCCATACTCACTAACAACTTTCATTTACAACAAATCAAATTAAGATAAATATACACTTTCTTTAATCGTTCTTGAGGGTTCTTCGCGTTCTTCATCCGTTCTTCAGCGTTCTTGAGCAAAATCCTCATAAACTCTTCAATTTCTTAATAAATCAGTCCTCACTTATAATTCTAGAATCTCTCTTCGCTCTCCATCTTCTAGTACGGTTTATTTTCAATTCCGTCAAAATCGTTTTCAACCTTTAATTATGGAAAAATCAAGTTTAAGTGCTAATGATGTTTTTCTTGTCTTTTCTTATAGGGGAAGATTTTGAAGACGAGTTTGGAGACTCGTATATTTTGGGTGAAGATTAGTAGGAGGGTTTCTTGGTTTAGACTTCTTATTTTGGTACTAATTGACTTGTCTAGCTAAGGTAACGATTCCGAGTTACTCGACGGATATATGTTACATAGCTTTTGGTTTCTTTAGTTTTTGGTTCATCTTTTATTTTGTCATGTTGTTGTTATTTATGGATTTTTAGTTAGTAACATGTTAAGTAGTGGTTATTATTATGTTTTATGAATTTATAACATATTGGTTGTTCTTGACATGGTTAGATGGTTTATTTAAAATCATGATTTTTATATGAATAGATGTTGAAATGGTTGTTTGATAATTAAAAACATGTTAGAATTTATTTGGAATTGTTGTTGTTGGAACCGGTTTAGGGGGGGCTGTTTAGGGGCTGAGAACCGGACCCAAACCAGGCCGGTTCAGGCCGGTTCAGGCCCGGTCCAGGCCGGTCTGGGTTGGTCAAGGGTGGGTCCGGGGTTTTGGTCTTTGGGTTGTGTCGATGTTTGATTGTTTGGTTGTTGTTTTGACGGGTTTTAATTATGTTAAAGCATGCGGGAAATATTAAGAAACGGTTTTAGTAAAAGTTGGAAAATCTGCAAAAACAGCCCAAACAGGCCCGTGGGCCCATTCAGGCCCATGTTGGGTTCGGCCCAAAAGTCAGCCCGTGGGTCCCACTTTGGGACTTGTGACGGTTTTTGAGTTATCGTCCTTTTTATCGTGTTTTGTAATATTTAGCAAGTGGGAAATATTAATAAGTAAAATATTTAATTAAAAAGTTTTTCATAAAATTATTATTTCTCACATGTTAGAAATTATAACACGAGATCGTAGTTTAATTTAATATCCTTTTAGTCAAACGGGTTTTGGTATGATAGAATAATTCACATGTTAGAAGTCTTAATAAAATAACATGAAATGAATATGTTGATTTTATGTCTATGTGGAAAAGACTCTGTTTCTAGCCGGTTTGACCAAACGTGTTTGGTCAAACTAAGATCTAGTCAGCCCCGTTTTGACTGATGACCCGTCGCGGGACTCGGGTCGGGGATTTGTCTTCAAGTAAGGTTTTATTTAATTATTGAATTAGCCTTAGTAGATATGAGGCGATATGATATTTGAATATGATTTATATGCAATTAGTCAAATGATAGGATGTTTTTCCCGTGACTGTTTAATTGTATGATATATGTCGTGTTGACTAAGTACCCATAGAGAATTATGAGTATATGGCGTCTTGACCATTCTAATTCTAAATGAGTATCTTGGACCATGACATTGATAGGCCCGTACTATCTTTAACGAGGATATAGTTCACTGCTTGATAGCTTTTGTGTCACGGCCTGGGGGGCTTATCTCCAAGTCGGGGCATGGCATCCTAAGAGTTCCGCTTGGGGAAGGGAGCCAGCTTAAGTACTAGCCATCTCTGCTTAGGGGGTCGCCTAGTAGAGTTTCTCATAGACGGTTATGTCATGGGACGGGGAATGGAATAGCTGTTGTCGCTAGGTCTGATCAGTCTAGGACTAGGATGTTTTCCTACCTTGTGGTATAGCCTCGAGTTACAGAAGTCGACTATCGGCCGTGCTAAGAACTTATGCCTGTTTGTAGACGTAGTGGTCTTTCATGTTTGTATGATTCTATGAGTTCTAGAAGGTGAGATGCAAGCCGGCTAGGATTGATAGAGTTTGGATTACCGATTGTTAACTGATTCACATGATTACGTGTTGATTAGGGTTTGAGTGTATCATGGCCACGTTACAGGGTAACCTCTGAGCTAGCATACCAGCTTCCCTACCTCTTGTTATCTTTTATTATCGGTTTCACATGATAGCTCTCATATGATAGGTTATATGTTAGTTAATTGTTTCATAACATGAAAAGCATATCATATATGTTAAAGTTTGTATTTTCAATATACATTGCTTTTATGTTATTCATGTTTCATTAAACTCGACATTTCGTGGCTGGGAGAACTCGGAGTTACTCCCCACTGACTGTGGCTTCCGTGTTTATATTTAATGCGGTCGAACAGGTGGTGATGCATACTTTGGGTACATTGACGAGCTAGCGAGCGAAGTATTTACCTTGGACCTATATTCGGTTCTTAGAGTGTATATTATTATACACTCTTTTATTTCCGTATTTATACGGGAGATATGTCTCCCGTCTTGTATAATTCTTATGTATAATATTATTTTCCTTTTGTAATGACCCTTTTTATTTATGACACCCTTCGTTATGTATTTAAATTATTTTTTTCTTTCCGCAAATTTGAGGGTGTCACATCACTGCTTGGTATAAGTATGTCATCGACATATAGGACCAAAAATGCAAACTTACTCCCACTGATCTTCAGGTATATACACTGATCAACAGTGTTTTCTTGAAACCCAAAGGAGGTAATGGTATTAAGGAACTTAATATACCATTGTCGAGAAGCTTGCTTAAGTCCATAAATGGACTTCTTTAATATACAGACTTTGTCCTCTTTGCCATCATAATGAAGCCTTCAGGCTGAGCCATGTATGTAGACTTCTTCTTCCAAACTCCCATTCAAGAATGCCGTTTTCACATCCATTTGATGTAGGTCTAAATCAAAATGAGCTACAAAAGCTAAAATGATCCGTAATGAATCCTTCTTAGAAACTGGAGAGAAGGTTTCATTATAATCAATGCCTTCTTTCTGATTAAAGCCTTTAGCTACCAGTCTGGCTTTATGTCGTTCAATATTACCCGAGGAGTCGCGCTTGGTCTTAAAGACCCACTTGCAGCCGACAACCTTATGACCTACTGGTAAAT
>JAIUZE010008806.1:0-30638 GCA_022085475.1 Heliosperma pusillum | reverse complement strand
TTCTCACATGATAGAAATTATAAGACGAGATCGTAGTTTAATTTAATATCCTTTAAGTCAATCGGGGGTTTACGTAAGATTTAATAATTCACATGTTAGAAGTTTTATTAAAATACCATGTAATGAATATGTTGAATTTATGTCTATGTGATAAAGACTCTGTTTCTAGCCGGTTTGATCCAACGGGTTTGGACAAACTAAGATCTAGTCAGCCCCGATTTGACTGATGACCCATCGCGGGACTCGGGTCGGGGATTTGTCTTTAAGGTATGGTTGTATTTAATTATTGAATTAGCCTTAGTAGATATGAGGCTATATGATATTGATTTTATTTATATGCAATTAGTCACATGATAGGATGTTTTTCCCGTGACTGTTTTGATTATATGGTTGGTGTCGTGTTGACTAAGTGCCCATAGAGAATTATGAGTATATGGCGTCTTGACCATTCTAATTCTAAATGAGTATCTTTGACCATGACATTGATAGGCCCGTACTATCTTTAACGAGTATATAGTTCACTTCTTGATAGCTTTTGTGTCACGGCCTGGGGGGCTTATCTCCAAGTCGGGGCATGGCATCCTAAGAGTTCCGCTTTGGGAAGGGAGCCAGCTTAAGTACTAGCCATCTCTGCTTAGGGGGTCGCCTAGTAAAGTTTCTCGTGTACGGTTATGTCATGAGACGGGGAATGGAATAGCTGTTGTCGCTAGGTCTGATCAGTCTAGGACTAGGATGTTTTCCTACCTTGTGGTATAGCCTCGAGTTACAGAATTCTTCTATCGATGGTCCTAAGAACTTATGCCTGTTTGTAGAAGTATTGGTCTTTCATGTTTGTATGATTCTATGAGTTTTAGAAGGTGAGATGCAAGCCGGCTAAGATTGATAGAGTTTGGATTACCGATTGTTAACTGATTCACATGATTACGTGTTGATTAGGGTTTGAGTGTATCACGGCCATGTTTCTGAGAGGAACCTCTGAGCTAGCATACCAGCTTCCCTACCTCGAGTTATAGTTTATTATCGGTTTCACATGATAGCTTTCACATGCTAGGTTATTTGTTAGTTATCTGTTTCATAACATGAAAAGCATATCATATATGTTAAAGTTTTGTATTGTTCATATACATTGCTTTTATGTTATTCATGTTTTATTAAACTCGACATTTCGTGGCTGGGAGAACTCGGAGTTACTCCCCACTGACTGTGGCTTCCGTGTTTATATTTAATGCGGTTGGCAGGTTTGTGATGCATACTTGGGTACATTGACGAGCTAGCGAGCGAAGTATTTACCTTGGACCTATATTCGGTTCTTAGATTGTATATTATTATACACTCTTTTATTTCCGTATTTATACGGGAGATATGTCTCCCGTCTTGTATATTTCGTTTGTAGAATATTATTTCCGTTTTGTAATGAACCTTGTTATTTATGACACCCTTGTTATATATTATCATCTTTTATGTATTTAAATTATTTTTTTTCTTTCCGCAAATTTGAGGGTGTCACAATTTTACTATATGTAAATATCATATTATATAATCTCAATCATCATAAATATCATGTGTTATATCCTTTGTCATCATATTATAATTTTTCAATAATGTTTCAAATTAAAGGAGATGACAGGAGAGAGAAAAATTAAAAGAGGGGAGGAGAGAGGTAAATTAAATGGTGTATTATTTGGTGGGTCCTACACGCCTAGAAAAGAGGAGGAAAAGTTGAGTTTTTTTTCAGCCAATATGAAGGTTGAAAAAACCTCAGATTTCCCGCCAATGGTGTATTATTTGGTGGGTCCTACACAAATAAATAAAGCATTTTGGTTGATCCACCTCACAAATACAATATCAACTTTCGCATTTAAAAGGTTATATACATGATGTCACTATGACATCACCCACTACCATAGAACTATCTACTACTTTTTTTTGTAATTGCTCATTCATTGACATGTTTTACTCATTCATGAACAATTTTTCATATTTTTTCCATCATCTACCCTTTTTTAAAAAAATTAAAAAAGGTTATATTTTCCTATGCTTCATAAAAACAAATCCAATTGCACCAAATTCTAACAATCATGCATTCAAATCACTTATTAATCATTTACAAATTTCTTTTCAGCAATCTATAGATCAAATTATTGTATCAAATTTAAAAACTAAGGTTAGAAATTATTATTTTTGACCTAGGACAATTAAAAAAGAAGTGACAGGGAGGGGGAAAATGGTGTTCAAGTTGGTGGGGGCGGAGAAGGAGGGGACAGTGGGTGGAAGATTTGTGGTTAAGTGAAGGGCGGCGAGGCTAGGGGACGCCGGCGAGGGAGCCAGGGATGTGGGGTAGGCAAGTCGATGTCAGTGGGTGGGGGGTAGATCTGGGTAAGGCGTCGGTGACGAGTTTAGACGATGGCAGGAGGCGGAGGTGGTGTATGCATAGGTGAGGTGCGGTGGAGGAATGGTGGGTGGTGGGTGGTTATAGTGGTGGCTATTGAAAAGTGCAAGGGGGAAGTGTAAAAGAGGGGGAAATCAGAGAATTTTAAAAAATTTGGGGTTTGAAAAGGAAGGGGTATAATGGTCATTTATGTCCATGAATGAGCAATAACCTTTTTTTTTCTTTCATTTGCAAAACTCATACAGTTAATCACATACGTTTTTTTTCTTTCATTTGCAAAACTCATGCATCAAATTACATGGCTTAATTCCAATTTTCCAATATCATATTATTATTATCATATTTTAATAATAATATTTATATTGTTATTATTATCATTATTATAATTTTTTTTTCATTATTATATATTATTATTACTATTATTGTTATCGTTGTCGTCATTATTATTATAATAAATCAATTTTCAACATTGATAATATCTGGACAAAGCATAGAATAAGACGGAATCAAACCATAAGACATATCATTTTGTAAAAAAAAGTATTCATTAAATAATGAGTTGTCCTTTAACAAAATGTGGCTTTCTCACATAGTGTTAAAATAATTGATGCCATTTTCTTATACGAGGTTTTATAAGTAGTAATAACGAGCATTGAGTGAAGTAGTAATCACACTAATCACTATTACTACTATTTTTTTGCACAACTCTATTTATCATTAACGTTCTCATATCAACGCGCTTTTATGCTAAACGTATATAGAAATATGTTTAAAACATACGAAACTTATATAGAAACATGTATAAAAGCGTGGAACAAAGTGTCGTAAAAGAGATCGCATAAAAATAAATGAGAAGTAAAAATGAGAAGAACTGCAATATGAATTAGTAGACTATATATACAACCAGTTGTATACAACTGATATTATAGATTTTGAGCTTTATAATAAAGAAGTTGAGCTTATAAATACAGTTTACGAACATTATTGGAAAAAAATCTGAGCGTCTTTATGTAAATTTTAAACTAAAAATATTATAATAAAACTAAAAAATTATTCATATAAGCTCAATTAATTTTGACAACTAAAAAATTAAAATGCATCTAAATTTTTTTAAAAGCTCAAAAAGTTGCATATAAGCTCAATTATATTGGCATTGGATGTACCATAGTCATATACATATGGTTGTATATATAGTCTTATTTGTGCCATATTTTAATTTTAAAAATTTCCAAATCTTCATAGTCTGAAAGGCAAGTCTTTTTTAGATTTTCCATTTGTTGAAATTTGAGGTATATAATTTATACGTGGGTTCCCCATATTCTCTATTACATTTAATTATTCTTTCTCTTTAACTCAATTCATATTCACTCATTTCATGAGATTGTAAAAAAAAAAACTTTATAATAACAACATAAAATTAGATAATAATTTCATGCGTATTATAAATTTATTTTTAAAAAAAACTATATGAGAAATATAAATGACATATATATATAAATTATTAAGATTACACTTTATAAGCTCTTAAGTGAATAAGGTTATAAATGCATTTTACCTAATAACTCCATATGATATAAACCGACATCGCTATATGTATACGTTGTCTCTATATTTTCGTTTCTAATTTTTAGATAGCAAACCCGTGCATTTTTGCACGAATATAAAACTAGCACACTTTTAAACTACAAAGTATCCCAATAGTAAAGCTAATAGTTCCGTGGCTTAACTTTTCATATGTGTATTTAATTGGTAATTTTTTTTTATATGGGTCCATTTCATGAAGCTAGTAGCTCATACTAAGCTAATATATATTGTGGAGCACTCCAATGATATACTGTAATAATAATAACAATATCATTAATATTGACCAAATTTATCTATATACATGACTATACGTTGAACTCATGAGCAAGTATTGTATATAAATATATAGTCTCATGAAAAATCGGTCTTTATTAGTTGATCAGTTAATAAGAAAATAAAATAATTTCTCACAAAAGTTGTACAATATTAAATTCACTTATTCTCATTAAACGCAGGTATATATGTCTTAAATGAAGACAAGTCGGAGATATGTTCGTTTTCAATGACACTTTCTGAAATTAAATTTTACATTTTTTTAATCAATTTCTCTTTTTAAAAATGAAATCTTTAAAGTTACATAAAAAGGTAAATAGAGAGATGATAATAGAGGCAGGAGAAGATGGAAAAGATCTTGGTGGCAGCTTTATAAAGTTGTATTCAGTGTGACTTGTTAGACTATGTATATTCACAGACTCAGTTTGAGTCTTAACAATAGTAAAAATATTACTACTTTATTTATAAGACCCGGCTCAGACTCAGTTATTTTTCTACTTTATCCTTTAAGACCCAAAAATCTATCTTATCTACTCACAATTACTATTCACCGGTCTTAAGGTGAGTCTTTGAAACCCAAGACTCAACTTAAGACAAGTCTCAAGCTCATACCACTTTATCCCAATATTTTGCTAAGACTTGACAAATTTCAAGCTCATACCCATCTTCATACCCTTCTTCATACCCGTATAAACTTAGCCTTAACTCTGGTTTATCCTCTTTGAAATGTCTTGTCAAATGCTCCTATAAAGGCTATAATCCTATGCATTATTCATTTATTCTGAGGGCTGTCTACAGTTAGATTTAGGTCTAGTTTTTTCAATTAAAAGCATATTGTCATTTTTTTTTTTTTTTCTAGTCATGAAACTTATGTATCAGCTAAATGGCAAGCATTCATTTGTGTCCCAAACTCCCAACTTTCAACAAACTTCCTTCAAGAATCAAGACTAATATTCCGTAGATTATATCATGTATAGCAAAATTTTACCAGCATTATTAGACCCTGTTTTTTTTTGAATTTAAAGTCACCCTTTTTATGTTCAGTTCAGCTCGTATAAATTCAGCTCCTATAAATTCAGCTCAAAGTTCAGCAAAATTAAGTCCAGTCCAGTTTCTATAAGGTCAGTTCAACTCTTATAAGTTTAGTTCAACTTCTATAAATTTAGCTCATATATGTTCAACTCAGAAAAATTTCAACAACTTTAACTTAATTTATATAAAATTATTTATTTTGGACTTGTTAACAACTTATTAACTAAAATTAACATGATTAATAAAATAAGACAATCCTGTAAGACGGTCCCCTTTTATATGTAAAATAAGTTATTCATTTAATGCTAATGCTACCTCTTAGGCGCTCATTTCTTCCATCTTTTCTTATTGGGTAAATCGAGTTTTCTTCCCTCTTCCTTTTTTTGGGTGTGGGGTTGTGTGTGTTTTGTGGTCCAAATTCATTTGTATGTGGGATATTGTCTTTTGTGTGGTCCAAATGCATTTTGATAATTCTTGTGCAAAAAGGAAATGAGAATAAATGAGTTACTAGGAGTGAGTATATGAGTTGTCCTTTCATATATTAGGATTGTCTCACATTGTAATACCGTTTCAACGTTATTTATTGTTAAATTAACTAGTTTTATACCATTTATTTATTTATGTCTTCAAGTTAAATTGATGGCCATTTTATAGTTAATGTCTTAGTTTTTTTTTTTTTTTTTAAAAAACACTAATATTTGGGTTAGATGTACAACTATATTTAGTAGGACAAATATTTGTCAAAAAAGTTAGAGATGAAAAACAAAGAGAAGAGGAAAATGATTAAATGAAAATAGATAATAACAAAAAAGATGTAATAAGTGTTACAAAGTATATATATATATATATATATATATATATAGAGAGAGAGAGAGAGAGAGAGAAATTTATTATCTTATTTTGTATTTTACACCAAATATATTATTTTTTATTAATAATATCGTTAAAAAGTGTCATAATAATATTAATAATAAAGTTAAGTTAAATTAATTTAAGTTAACTTTATACCCTATAAGTTAAGTTAAAAAAAAGTTCAGCTCTAAATTATAAGTTCAGAAAAGTTCAGCTCTCATAAGTTCAGTTAAGAAAAGTTTAGCTCCTATAAAACCAGTTCAGAAAAGTTCAGCAAAATTCAGTCCTAACGAACACACAGGGCCTTAGTCTATTAATTTGTTATTCCAATAATTATTAAGAAAAGAATTTGTTTGTGATATTCAACAAATAAATTAAACTGTTAACTTCTTTAATAGAACCTACATTGTCATATACGAATGATATATGATAGGATTGTATTGAATCCTTGATATCGATTTGTAGTATGATATTTTAATACTCCGTACTATAGTCTATTTCTATGTGGCCGGTGTTGAACATTTCAAGGCCCTATGCAAAATATTAAAATGGGCCTTTTAAAAATTGTATTTCAATTAATTTATGTGTCATTGTGCCAATATTAGCGTCATTTACCCATCCAAATTGGCCTTAGGGCGGCCGATTTCTATATAAAAAAAGCATGATTTTAAGTTAGATCACGAGAAAGATAGAGAATCCTACATATATAATTATGAAATTTGGAAAGTTATTTAACCGGAAAAGAAAAAAGAAGAGCAAAGGCTTGTAAAATTACAATAATATCGGCAACCTAATAACTACTTCCTCCTATTCTCAATAACATTCTCCTTTCACTTTAACACAAAAATTAAGAAAACACACTACCCCACCATATAATTAAATTTGGGTCACACAAATATACTACCCCGCCATACAATTAAATTTGGACCACACAAATACATAACACTACCCCACCATACAATTAAATTTGGACCACATTAACACTTACCAAAAAAGAAAATACGAAAAGTATTGTGAATAGAAAAAAAATAGAAATGAGGAATGTTATTGAGAATAAGAGAGACTACAAGTCTACAAGAAATTTGACTCATAAATTTGGGAATCAAGGGAACGGGTTAAAAGAACTCACCTTTTTGAGGATTTGAGGGCCACCTTGATGTGAATTACTCAGCCTTGTTTCAAACAACTTGTCTCATTAAAGACGGATTCTATCTTTTACAAGCTGAAAACGAATAGTACATAGTGAGAATTTGTGTGTTTACAATTGAATGTCATGTTGTTTAAGGTGTTTAGTCACCGTCCGAAATTGGGGATGGGTCGAGCGAGGCAAGGTGAAGGTGGACCCAAAACCGACCCGATATGTTGTAGGGGCGGGGTGATGGCAGGTCAGGGTTTTGGTGAGTCTAGGGTATGATATGTTGGACTCAAGCATGGCCCGTGGTGGAGAGTGGGTCAGAACGGACCAACCAGGTGCGGGTCACTTTTGGTTTGGCTCGCCTAAGCCAGGGTCTGACCCGCCTTCTATCTTGGGCCGGTTCCGGGTCCCCCGTGTCAAGCGCGGCCAAAATTGAAATGTTTTGCCGCCAAAGTTTGGGTTATATCTTCGAGTTTTTTTTTCAAAAATAAGGTTTAAAAATAAACAAATTATAAAAAAGGGGTTGATTTGAAACTTATTACCAAAAATGGGTCCACGTAGGATCAGATGGAGCAAAACCATGCTTCGGAAACAAGTCGCTTAGGCGGTGAGCCGGTGGATTAACAATATTTTTGAAATAAAAAAAATAATATGCAAGTTGTGAGGTTCGATCCCTAGTCACGTTACCACATACCTCCCCTCCACCACTACGCCAAGTTAATATAATGATAGTTTAGCAGCCTTAATATACAAATTCAAGGTAAAGAGTAGCGGGTTCCCATGAAACTTACTACTCGTATAATATAAGTTTTTAATGTATTGATGGGTTGAGGTTCGACCCTGCATAGGTAAGTTTTTTTGTTATTATTTTACAAGAATACCATAGCTGGACTCAAGTCGCTGGTCCTAGAGCGACTTGGGCCTTAAGTCGCTGGCCCCCAGAGGCCCAATACGACTAGGGCTAAAACTTAAAACACCTGTATTTTCATGTCACCCCTGGGTATAGTCGCTTAGCGGGGAAGCGACTTGAATACGAGCCTTGCTTCGGGTGTGACGTGGATCCATTTTGGGTAATAAAGGATCATTTTATTAATTTTAAGCTCCATTTTAGAAAAAAATGTGTATATCTTGTGCATGTAGTGAATTAGTTGTGGTTGAGAAGGATGTCGAAAGTTGAGGATTTCAGTGAGCCTGGGAAAGAAATCAACAATAGAAATGAATCGTTGGAGAAACCAAGAATTAGGTCCCGCTAGAGTCCTAGTACATCCCCAATTCAACTGCTTGTCTGCTTGTAAATTGTAATCATACAAAATATATATGAGAATAATATAAGAGGAGTAATGCAATGGATGAATTGAAGAGATTTGATAGATGTGCTTACGTCGCCAACAACTGAGAGCGGAATAGCAACAAATACTAGACTAAATCCATCAGGTTAGTTAGTATCCTTACTCTTTTTTAATACAACCCGTGCATTAGTAATAGTACCTATAGATTCTCGATGAAATATAACTTGAAAAATATGTGGATGTAAAGCAAAAGTCGGAATAAGTCCTTTTTCGATCTCATCACCATCTAAATTGCACATACATATAACTCCCTTATTTTACACGTGTTTGGATTTCATTCCTAACAATTTAGAAAACGTCTCAATAAATTCGGATTATAATATATAGATACTCTAGAATAAAGGGAATTGTGGAATATCTTGATTTAAGATTTAAGATTTGAATTAGGTGATCGAGGTTAGATGATGAAATAGAAGAGTAGATAACATACATAAGCAAATGAGCAAGTTCAGTTGAGGGATTGTGACCTGCCAACAACTCACAAACTCTCTTTTTTGTTTCTCTTTTTTGTTTAGTTTGGCATACAACACAACACAACACAACACAACACACAACTCTATGTCACTTGCTATTTCCCTTGCTTATTTTTTCTCAATATTTCTTCTACCTATACTTTGCTTCTTTTTAAATCTCCTCCTACTTCTCTAATCATTACTTGCTTTGTAGACATGTCTTACTACATTATTATTATACAACTAACCATGTGATTAATTAACTACTGCATGTTATTACCATATGTATACTTTTTTCTACTTTTCTCATACTTGTGTAGTGTACTAGTTATTGTTTTATCTTATGGAGTGCTAGTGTACGTTGTTATTCATGAGATTTAATGCAACCTCATGTAATCATGTTTCTTCCATGAACCAACCTCTTCAATATTCACACTTCCATCATTTATTCACTGTCATTCTATTTAACTTAGTTAGTTTTCAACTTTTGTATGGAGTTCAATATTAATTACAACAATTCATACATTGTGATACTACTGTCATCCTAGAGAAGAAGAATTCTATTCTGTTGTACTCAGCTATGGAGAACAATGCGACTAATCTCGATCGACTTCAATCCAAAATGGAAGACTATGAGATGCTTGAGCAGATTGGTAGAGGAGCTTTTGGAACTGCATATCTTGTTCTTCATAAATTGGAACAAAAGAAAAGGTCACATCTTAATTTCTTCTGACTTTTTTAACAATGTCACCCACTTTATTGCAAGAAAACATTGTCAAAAAGTTGTGAATTCTGTTTCATTTTGCAGGTATGTGTTGAAAAAAACCAGATTGTCTAAGCGTACTGAAAGGATGAAGCGAATTGCGCATCAGGAGGTTACAATTTTTCATTTTTTACCTTGAATTTCTTGTTAGTCTTGCGAATTGCGCATCAGAGGTTAGAATTTCGCATTTGTTACATTAGATTTCTTGTTAGTTGTTACAACAACGACAATATTGACGTCCCTGGATGTCTGTAGCTAAAGTTACACTGTTAATCTCTTGACCAAAAATTAAGTCATGTATTCTCATATCGTAATTTATGGAAACTTGGATTAATTGGTCGTCTGGTGGGATGAGGTGAAACTCGACTTTTAATTTGAAGCGAAAGCTTACCACATTTTATCATAGGGCGCAATCTTACTCGACTTCTTGTGCCTACATGTTTCTCACGATCCGTGTTCATGCAGATGAGCATAATTGCAAAGCTAAGCAATCCTTATGTAGTGGAGTATAAAGATGCATGGGTGGAGAGGGTAAGATGTCTTAATAATAATTTGTATAATATGCTAAACGGTCATGTATCAGTGTAACTTGAAGAAGAGTAATGCATATATCCATTGCAGAGAAATTTTTAGGCTAATTATCATACTGTAATCTTGGAAATAAATTATCTTTTGATCTGCAAACAGGATTGTTATGTATGCATAGTCACAAGCTACTGCGAAGGAGGAGACATGTAAGTTGGGATTGCATCATATGCATCAACATATAGTGTACTGTTTCTCAATTACGAAGTAAAGCGGATGGTGAAAATAAATTTATGGAACCTTCACAAACGTGGCAGACGTTGAATATTGCTTTACTGATGAAAATTAGACATTCTGACTAATAATCTCTGATATATCAGGGAACAGATGATTAAGAAGGCCAGAGGAACATATTTTCCAGAGGAGGTAAATTTCTTATCAGTAATGTTACATGTTGAAATATCTCTCTAATTTTATACCTTCCTTTACGAGCTTTTTGGGATAATTCAATCTTTTGCGGAAACTATGCTTTGCTGTCGCCATCCAATGTTAAAACCTTAACCAAACTTTTTGTGACATTTTTTTAATTTGACAGAAAGTTTGCAAGTGGGTAACTCAGCTACTGTTAGCTTTGGATTATCTTCACTCAAACCGCGTTTTGCACAGAGATATTAAGGTTGTCCATCGTCTAAACTTACTGAATTACTACTATTTACGAGATTACAACAAATGAAATAGCGAAATTTTGAGCATGAACGCCAATCAACCACCCATTTGTCATACTAATCGGATGCTTCTGTTACACTTCATTTTCAGTGCTCCAACATATTTCTCTCCAAGGACAATGATATCAGGCTAGGTGAGACTTACACATTACACACTTTCATATTTGAAGATTCCGCATAAAGCAATAGTACAAGAAGTGTTAGCTCAGAAACTTGTACACCTTTGTTGTCATTTTCTGACCAAACCTGCTGATATTGTACAGGTGATTTTGGCCTTGCAAAACTTCTTGGCCAAGACGATCTTACAAATTCGGTAGTACAATAATTTCCAGAAGACCTTGTATCAGCTTATATTTTCTCTTGATTAACTGATAAAACTTATTGCTACTTAATATTATACAGATTGTTGGTAGTCCAAACTACATGTGCCCAGAAATCCTTTCTGAATTACCATATGGCTACAAATCTGATATATGGTCCTTAGGTATGAAACACAAAAAGCTAACTGAAAATAGATATATCCTATGTCAATCAACTCTTCAGATTGCGTCTTACACTTTCTGAGTTTAAGTGACATAGGATATATCTCAACTGTTTTAACTCGACTGTAGATTTAAAAATGTACGCATTTCTGATGACCTTGGCCGTCTGCTCCCATTATAGGTTGCTGCATGTTTGAAATAGCAGCGCATCAACCTGCATTCCGAGCACCGGTAAGTAGGATGACAATGGTTATTCATAATTCACTTAACTAAGATCATCTACTCACTCAAGCTCATTAAAAACAGGATATGGCAGGCCTAGTCAACAAAATATACCGCTCCACAATTTCCCCTCTTCCAACTATATATTCACCGGCACTGTAAGTCAAGATTTATCATTCGATCAAATTTCCATATTCTGAATTTTTCCGTAAATTTCTGTATTTACCACCCTTTGCAGGAAACGCTTGATCAAAACGATGCTGAGAAAGAACCCTGAACATCGACCAACAGTAAGTAAATGTTTTATGCCTACAAATCTTCAATCTTGATCATAGCAACTTGGATATGACCTTCTCATAGAAGAATTTCTCCATTTGGATGATAAAGTATTTTTAGCTGATGCTAGTGATTAATTTGCATGTGTTTTGCAATGGTCTAAGGCTGCAGAGCTGCTGAGAGATCCACACTTACAGCCCTACCTTGCTCAATGCCACACATCATCGCCTGTCTTCCGGCCGGTAAAATCAGAAGCCAATAGCAACATTAAGCCCATTATTCCTCGCATCACAAGAAAACCTATGAACCTACCTAATGGTAAAAAAGTTGCAAAAACAAGACCCTTTTCTGATGACAAAATTGCTCAAGTACCTCACAACACTACAAAGGCATCATCCTCTGATTCTCAAGAAACCAAGGTCGAGACCAAAAGAGTCGATCCAACTAGCTGTTCTGACCGAATTAGCAAAGCCGAAGAGGGCTTAAGAGTCATTTCCACATACATCCAACAAATGAAAGACGGCGATGTAACCCAAGACTTGCTGAAAATGTTGAAATCTAATTACAAGTTTGATCAAGATAATGAGCCAGAAAAACTTGCTGTGGAATATGTCACAAAAATGTTGGAAAAGCTACTTGAAGGTGTTGACAAAAGTTGCAAGGATAAAGAAGCTACTATGAAGGAGATTATTAAGGTTGAGACAAGTATACAAGCTGATGAAAGAGCAGAAGCCCTAGAATCGCTACTGGAGCTATGTGCTCGTTTACTTAAGCAGGAAAAGTTTGATGAGCTTGCAGGGATACTAAGGCCATTTGGTGAAGAGACTGTGTCGTCTAGAGAGACCGCAATTTGGCTCACTAAAGGGTTGATGAATATCGCGAAACAGGATACATGAAGGTAGTATTAAGGAAGCGTTTCTTATACGGAGTATATATATGTGTGTGTGTCAAACCCGTCAAAACTCAATTTTAAAACATTCACTATTCAATCATTGTACAAACGAACCAAGTGTTTATTCCTTGTGTGTTGAGCTTAAAAGGCTACCAGAATCAGATCATGCCCTGCCCAAAGCCTAACATAAGCATAAAACGTAATGCAGGTAATTAGGTTTCCATCATATTTCAAAACCAAATAATAGCGATAATTGAGTTATATTTCTAATCACCGAATAACCTAATTAATCATTATTCAATCAAATTGTTGGGTATATAGATTAAATCCTAAGCAACCTATATAATTATAATTATAATTATAATTATAATTAAATGCCGTATAGTATCCATAACCACTATACCGATTACCGATTACTTAACATTCCTGCAAACATGTATACATATGGACATATGGTACACCAACAACCTACCAAAACTCCAACTTCAAAAGTCACAATTGATTCCTGAATTTCAGGTGCAAATTACGTCACCTTTCACTCCAAGAAAAGTGAGAATATGCATATCTTCCTATAATTCCAGTTTATGTTATTCTATCTCTTTTTTTCTAAAATTAAATGGTTTTCCAAGGGAAACAAAGAGAGGAAGAAAAATTATAGAGTATGAAAACGTGGTTATCATACACCATGCAATATCTTTCTATAAGAAGAAACCACTTAAACAAATGATTGATAAGATAAGCTCTTAAATTAAGAAAAGTTATCGTTGTTGTATCATCACATACTTAACATTATATACACAACAACAACAGGGAACATTTTAGATATAAAACATTACTAATATTTACACATGTATTACTCCTCGAAAAGCCACTTATCCACGTAAACAAATACTCTAATTTCAAAATTCGAATAACTTTATTATAAGAAAATAAAATACAGGAATATACGATAGAGAATCCGGGTAAACATAAAAAGAGGGGCAAAATAGGAAATAGAAGGGAGAAATACAAAAGGAGTAAAAGAGGGGAGGATTTTGGTTGGCGGAGAGAGAACGTCTCTCATATTATGTATGTGTGATTAATATACCCGAAAGAGGGTGACACAAATTGGGCAAAATAATTTAACACATAAAAACTTAAATCAATTATTTTGCAAATTCAATCAATCAAACAATCTCTCTCTCTCTCTCTCCCTCCCTCCCTCTTTCTTCTTTCATTTCTCTCCTTCCTCTCCACCCAGATCCATCTCTTCGCTTTTCTCCAGGTTTTATTTTGTTTATTACTCCCTTATTAATATTATCCTAATTTTGTTTTATGTTTTAATTTTATGGCTTCATTTTGATTCACGAGGTTTAATTCCAATGTGGTTATTGTTCAATTTGGTGTAACATCTTTTTTATTTTGCTGCTTACGTTTATCATTTCCCAATTTTAGAGGTTTTTTTATTGATTTTTGTGTTGATTAGCTTCAACACGATTTGGGTTTTGTTGTTTCTGCTGTAATTTGTTGAATTGTTGACGAAAGGTGAAAACTTTCTCTTCATTTTTTGGTTTTCAGTGTATATTTGTGTTACATATGCATTTTTTTCCGTATTTTTGTAGACTATATGTTGAATATTTTATATAGACGCCTGAAATTTGATGACTTTTCATGCATTTGTTTGTTTTTTATCTTTATTTTTGCAGTTGATGTAAGATAATTTGCTCAAATATTAACCAAAATGCCATTTTTTGAATTCCAGGATATCTTTTGAGACTTTTGTTATGTGAATTAGTAGCGTAAGTGATTGTTTGGAGAATGAAGAGATAATCTTTCATGGTTTTAGGATGTGTTAATGCAGCATGTGTCTATATTTTTCATAATTTGCCATACTTTTGAAATAAAGATTTGAAGCCCGGCCAGCTTTTGTTCGAAAGTCGACTTTCTGATCAGCAGACACTATGGTGCATGCATGGTTGGGAACCTGAGATTATAGAGCCAATCATGGTTCCTGTATGATCATGTAGTGTTGTTCTTATACGCCTGTATTGCAACTTTCGTAGTGCCAAGCTGAGATAGATGGAATTGTACTAAGAGGTGTTTTAAGTTGCATACTTTCTACAGTAAAGGCAGCCAGCGCAATAAAATATGGCCGTCTCATATTTATTTGCTAAATCACATTCAAAAGTGTGTAACTGCTGGCCTAAATCTATCTACTTTTGTCTTCTTGAATTGTATTGCAAAATTGACTTGTATATTGGGAGAGTTCTGACGATGCAAGATGTGTTTGTTTGTTTGTTTGTTTGTGCCAAGTAAACGACAGCTACATGGATTTAGGTTGCCTGAGTTTTGATTCGTGCATAGGTGGTTACGATGTTTTTCTTTTATGCAGAGCCCAAGAAATGGACCATGACGAGACTGGATGCCAAGCAGCCCCCGAGGGTCCAATCTTATGCGTCAATAACTGTGGCTTTTTCGGGAGTGTGGCTACTATGAACATGTGCTCCAAGTGCTACAAAGACGCCATTTTGAAGCAGGAGCAAGCTAAACTCGCTGCAACGTCAATTGAAAACATCGTAAATGGATCATCAACTGCCAGTGACAAGGAACCTGTTCTTATTGGGACTGTTGATGTACAAGTTAAACCTGTGGAGCTGAAAGCCATTACTACACCAGAGTCAAGCCCATCGGGCTCGGGGGAAAGTGTGGATGTCAAGCCCAAACAAGGGCCTAGCCGTTGCACCTCCTGCAAGAAGAGGGTTGGTTTGACCGGGTTTAGTTGCCGGTGTGGTAACTTATTCTGTGCCACACATCGCTATTCGGACAAACACGACTGCCCTTTTGACTACCGCACGGCAGGGCAAGACGCTATAGCTAAGGCCAACCCTGTCATCAAGGCTGAGAAACTTGATAAAATCTGAGGGTTGCAAGTTTCATCGTGTACTCTCCTTTTATCAACCAGACTTGTCTTATGTTGGCTGCATTATATCTGCAGGTGTCCTAAACAATCGATATGTTCGCTTAAGGAATGGCATTTGGGGCATCTTTGCATCTTCAAGTCATTCTGTTTGTCATAGTTGTTGCCTCCATTATCTCTTACCTATCTGTGCTGGTTTTTATGGACATTGTCGTAACTTAGCTTCGTTATGCATAAAAATGGCATTATAAATTTGAGAATGGTTTGTACTGCATGAAGATGTCGAAAACGTTCTCTACTTGTGCGAATGATCAACTATTGAATGCTTGCTTGGTCTACGTGTTGAATTTTTTACTACCACTTGATATTTTGCACGTAAATATAAGATGTTACCTTACAATAAATTAGATTAAATTCTTTCACTTTGAAGAAAAGTAGTTCTTCATGATCTCCATTGTTAAGCACAAGAAAGCTTCAACAATTTAGAAAGGAAAATGCTAATGATTTTAGTGAGAGAAAGCTAAATAAAAGAAGATTTTATTATGAATCATTAAGTTACATTGTTAGTTCTATCAAGGTACTTATATACAGGATTATTCTAACTGATTTGCTAATGCTAGATATTTACATCAACCTGAGTCAAACTAATTCTGTTACAGTAGTTGACCAATTCTGTTACAGGGGTTGACCAGTGGTTGACCAATTCTGTTACAGATCTTTCTAGAGGAAGCAATTAGTATATGTATAGTAAGAAGAAGATTCCTGCAGGTCTTGTTTGTTTTGTATTATGGTCCTGCAGTGTGCAGAGCTTGACGTAGGCAGAGCTGGAGCTTGATGCAGTCCTGCAATATCATCAATACCCCCCTCTCAAGTTGGAATTGGTGGATTAAGAACAAGACCCAACTTGAGACAGAAGTAATTGTGTTGTGCTTCTCCAAGACCCTTGGTTAAGACATCTGCAATCTGGGAAGCAGTTCCTACATGTTTGGTCTGAATCAAACCTTCATTTATGCGTTCCCTAATATAATGGCAATCCAACTTTAGGTGCTTTGTTCGCTCGTGGAAGACTGGATTAGCAGCGATATGTTGTGCAGCTTTATTGTCACAATGAAGCGTAATAGGTAGAGGAACATGAACCTTGAAATTATGTAGTAAAGCTTCAATCCACACTATCTCACTTGAAGTCTGGCTCATGTTGCGATACTCAGATTCAGCAGAAAACTTACTTACTGTGTTTTGTTTTTTAGTTTTCCAGGAGATGAGAGAATTGCCTAAGAAAACACAAAACCCAGTGAGAGCCCTCCCACTGAAGGCACAAGTCCCCCAGTCTGCATCACAGTAGCTAGTGAAAACGAACTCACTATCAGCAGAGTAAAAGAGACCCATGTTTAAGGTATGCTTGAGATACCTAACCAAATGCAAGGCAGCTTGCATATGAGGTAGTCGAGGTGCAGTGAGAAACTGGCTCAACTCTTGAACAGAGTAAGAGATATTAGTGAGATTCAAGTATAGTCATCTTCCAACTAATCTTCTGTAATCTTCTGGTTGAGACAACAAATCCCCTTCATCAACAGACAATTTGGAACCCCTGGGAAAAGGAAAAACTGCAGATTTGCAATTGGTCATTTGTGTATCTTTGAGGATGTCACAAATATACTTTCTCTGCTTCAGTATGATTCCTGCCTTGGATCTGGCAACCTCAATCCCAAGAAAATACCGTAAGAAACCCAAATCCTTGATTGTGAATGCTGTATCCAATAAGGTTTTAATAGAACGAATGCCTTGGACATCATCTCCAGTGATAAGGAGATCATCCACATAAACCAAGATAGCAGTAAAGAAACCATCAGGACTATGTTTAGTAAACAAGGAATAATCTTCCTTGGATTGAGTAAAGCCATGGTGTATGAGGAATTTAGTCAGCTCAAGGTTTCATTGCCTTGAAGCCTGCTTTAAACCATACAAGGACCGTTTGAGGAGACAGACTTCATTTGGCTTATGTTTTGTATATCCTTGTGGAACCTCCATGTAAACCTCTTCATCAAGAAACCCATGTAAAAAAGCATTGTTGATGTCTAACTGATGAAGATCCCAACCTTTAATAGCAGCAATGGCAATCAAGGATCTGACACTAGTGAACTTGGCAACAGGGCTGAAAGTGTGCTTATAGTCTTTGCCTTCCACCTGATTATATCCTTTAGCCACTAATCTGGCTTTATAACGTTCTACTGTCCCATTAGGTTTGAATTTAACCTTGTATACCCATTTAGCCTCAATGGCTTTCTTGCCTGGAGGCAAAGTGGTCAAGATCCAGGTCTGATTATTTTCCAATGCCTGAAGTTCTTTAGCCATAGCATTAACCCAGTGAGGATCATTCTTGGCTTGATGATAGCTTGAAGGTTCATAAACATCCAAGACAGCATTGAAGGATGCAATATATTCAGAAGAATATTATGACAAATCAAGTTCCTTTAAAGCTGTGAAAGAGACTGAGATGTCTTCAGTAGGTGATGGAACAGTGGGTAACACAGAATTAAGAAGCAAAGACTTTGGAATTCCTTTGCAGTCATAATCTTTGAGCCTTGTGGATGATTGTCTTGGGCGAACAGATTGCCTGGATGGCAGTCCTGATTGCAACATAGGACTGGGAGTAACTGAAGTACTTGAAGTAGTGTCAGTATGACTATGAGACAATGGACTATTATTGTTTTGGAAATTAGTATTATCATCAATATTGGAAAAGTTTGGAAAAATAGTATTTAGACTAGATGGGGAATTGGTGGACGAATTATGTATGGGAGCAGTGTCATCAGAAAGATGAGGAAGTGTTAGTGTATTAATAGGTGAAATATTATGAATATTATTATTATTAGGAGATAGTATGTTAATATGTGGTGTATTATGAACAAGAGTATTACTGTGTATTGAATCAAAAATATGATCATCAGGGCAATGAGGTTGAATAAGAGGAAGAAAGGACTCAGAAGGAGAAGATGTGACAGCTGCATCTTCAGAAGATGAATCAACAGACTGAAATGGGAAGATATGTTCTCGAAAAAGAACATCCCTACTAACTATGATCTTATGAGATGCAAGATCATATAACTTGTACCCTTTTTTACCAAAAGGATAACCTAAATGAACACATTTTCTTGCTCTAGGTTCAAGTTTATCTGCTGTTTTGACAGCAGCATAACACAGACTACCTATTACCCTCAAATGTTCATAATCTGCAGCTCTCCCAAGTAAAATTTCAACAGGTACTTTCCACTGGAGAACAGAAGATGGCATTAAGTTGATTAGATGAGTAGCAGCCAAGACTAACTCACCCCAAAATTTCTTAGGTAAATTAGCCTGCAATCTTAAAGCCCTTGCAGTGTCTAAAAGGTGTCTGTGCTTCCTCTCTACTCTCCCATTTTGTTGAGGATTCCCAGGTAAACTCTTTTGATGGATTATCCCATGAGTAATAAACAAGTGATGACAAGTGTTTTGCACAACCTCAGTCCCATTGTCACTCCTGACGACCTTTACTTTGGACTGAAACTGAGTGTTAACATAGGTCAGAAATTGAGCAAGAGTGGAGACCACTTCTGTTTTGTTTTTAAGGAGAGTGGTCCATGTGACTCTGCTGTGATCATCCACTATAGTAAAAAAATATGAGGCACCAGTGATAGATTTGAGTTTATAAGGACCCCACAAGTCTGCATGAATGAGATCAAAATGAGCTTTGGCCATAGAAGTACTGACTGGATATGGTAATTTGTGGTGCTTAGCCATAATGCAAGTTTCACAATGAAAATTGTGAGTTTTATTGACATTAACAGCAGAGTACATAGGTACATGGAGTAATTTTGACAAAGAAACATGACCTAATCTGGAATGTGCCATATGTACATCTGCATTACTAAAGGAAGAACTAGCAGCACATGCTGTACTAAAAATGCGACTGTTATTACATTGATGCTTACTAGAAACTTTATATCTACCAAACTGAAGCTTATAGACTCCTCCCAACTTCTTTCCAACACACACAGTTCTCTCAGTGATAGTGTAACAACCCGAAATGTACCCTATTTTTCTAGTGAAAATATTTTACGGATACTTTTCAGCAAACTTAAGTTTTAAATTAGAATATATTGTTTGGAGTCGTATTTGGAATTTCCGAGTTCGTATTTGGAATTTCCGCGAGATTCCATGAGAATCCCGTTTTAAGTCGCCTTTGACTTTTCTTGACTTTTAAGTCGACTTTGACTTTCGTTGACTTTTGAGTCGTCTTTGACTTTTCTTGACTTTTGAGTCGTCTTTGACTTTTCTTGACTTTTGAGTCGTCTTTGACTTTTCTTGACTCTTAAGTTGATTTTGACTTTCGTTGACTTTTCCGACTCACCCCGTAATTGAAAGACCGAAATTATATTTGAAAAATAATTTATTTAATTTATTTTTATTAAGATTTATTTGAATTTATGATAATTTAATATAATTATTTTGAATTTATTCGGAATTTAAGAGAAGGTTTTACGTTTTAATCCCGAACGTCATTTAACTATTCCCGAGTCAACTTAAGTCCCGAATCAAACCCGAAACCCGACTCTTGCATGAGTCACACGCCCCATGTCACCTTTTTCCACTCATATTAGATCTTTTAATTAAGTTGATTAAACGGTCCGTTTAAATTACGTTTTATCAATCGGTCCGTTTAAATTACGCAGATCGCTTAAAAACAGACCCGATTACTCCACTCCACACGCCTCCCCTCTTCTCCTCTTAGGATTAGATATTTTCATTTAACTAACATAATATCTAAATAATATCTAGATATTTGATTAAACAATTATAAAATCTAATAATATCTAATTAATTACCATAATATGTTTATAAAACACGAGTCAATTCCGTAACAACAATTTCAAAACCCGACTCCATAATTCTTCTATAATTACACGGCACACTCCACTCTTACTCACTAACTATCTTTTCATTTTACAATAAATCAACTTAATATCTAATTAATACCTTCTTTAATATAATCAAAATCGTTCTTGGTGTTCTTCATCGTTCTTCATCGTTCTTGAGCAAAATCGTCACAAAACCTTCGTTACTTGTTCAAATCCATCCTAACTTATATTTCTAGAGTCTCCTCTTCGCTCTTCATCTCCATGTACGTTTTATTTTCAATTCCGACAAAATCGTTTTCAACACTTTAATTATGGAAAATCAAGTTTTAATTCTAATAATATTATTCTTGTCATTTCTTATAGGGGAAGATTTTGAAGACGAGTTTGGTGACTCGTATATATTAGGAGAAGACTAGTAGACGGGTTTATACTTCTTATTTTTTTGGTGCTAATTGATTTTGCTAGCTAAGGTAACGATTCCGATTTACTCGACGAATTAATGTCACATACCTTTTGTTTTTGTTTATGTTCTTGTTATTTATGGTTTTTAAGTAGTAACATGTTAGGTTGTTATTATTATTATGTTGTATGAATTTTATCATATTTAATGTTCTTGACATGTTGGATGATTTATTCATAATCATAATTTTTATATGAATGATGGATGAATTGGTTGTTAAAATGGATGTTTGTTAATTAAAACATGTTAGAAATAATTTAGAATTGATGTTGGTGGTGGCCGTAGGGTGGCTGTTTTGGTGGCTGGAAAACCGAGCCAAACCAGGCCGGTTTAGGCCGGTTCAGGCCCGGTCCAGGCCGGTCTGGATTGGTCCATGGTTGGTCCTTGGGAGTTGTGTCGATACTTGTTAGTTTTGTTGTTGTTTTGACGGGTTTTAAATATGTTAAGCATGCGGGAAATATTAAGAAACGGTTTTTAGTAAAGTCGATCAAAACAGCCCAAAACAGCCCAAAACAGCCGTGGGCCCAGTCCAGGCCCGTGTCTTGTCCGGCCCAAATCAGCCCATGAGTCCTCACTTTGGACTTGTGACGGTTTTTGAGTTATTGTTATTTTATCGTGTTTTGTAATATTTAGCAAGTGAGAAATGTTAATAAGTAAAATATTTAATTAAAAGATTTTTCATTAAATTATTATTTCTCACATGTTAGAAATTATAAGACGAGATCGTAGTTTAAATTTATATTCTTTAAGTCAAACGGGTTTTTGGGATGTTGTAATATTTCACATGTTAGAAGTTTTAAGAAAATAACATGTATTGAATATGTTGATTTTTATGATTAAGTCTATGTGATAAAGACTCTGTTTCTAGCCGGTTTGACCAAACGGGTTTGGTCAAACTAAGATCTAGTCAGCCCCGTTTTGACTGATGACCCGTCGCGGGACTCGGGGCGGGGATTTGTCTTCAAGTAAGATTTTATTTAATAAGGAATGAGCCTTAGTAGATATGAGGCGATATGTTATTTGAATATGATTTATATGCAATTAGTCACATGATAGGAGGTTGTTCCCGTGACTGTTTGATTGTATGATATATGTCGTGTTGACTAAGTACCAATAGAGAATTATGAGTATATGGCGTCTTGACCATTCTAATTCTAAATGAGTATCTTGGACCATGTCATAGATAGGCCTTACTATCTTTAACGAGTATATAGTTCACTGCTTGATAGCTTTTGTGTTCCGGCCTGGGGGGTTTATCTCCAAGTCGGAGCATGGCTTCCTAATAGTTCCACTTTGGGAATGGAGCCAGCTTAAGTACTAGCCAACTCTGCTTAGGGGGTCGCCTAATAGAGATTCTTGTGTACTTTTGGTCATGAGACGGGGAATGGAATAGCTGTTGTCGCTAGGTCTGATCAGTCTAGGACTAGGATGTTTTCCTACCTTGTGGTATAGCCTCGAGTTACAGAAGTCGACTATTGACGGTACTAGGAACTTATGCCTGTTTATAGACGTATTGGTCTTTCATGTTTGATGATTCTACGAGTCTTAGAAGGTGAGATGCAAGCCGGCTAAGGTTGATAGAGTTTGGATTACCGGTTGTTAACTGATTCACATGATAGTTAGTATGATTAGGGTTTGAGTGTATCAGGGCCATGTTTTAAATGTAACCTCTGAGCTAGCATACCAGCTTCCCTACCTCGTGTTATAGATTGTTAACGGATTCACATGATAGCTTGCATGAGTAGCTTTCATATGCTAGGTTATATGTTAGTTATTTGTTTCATAACATGAAAAGCATATCGTATATGTTAAAGTTTTGTATTTTCCATATACATCTCTTTTATGTTATTCATGTTTTATTAAACTCGACATTTCGTGGCTGGGAGAACTCGGAGTTACTCCCCACTGACTGTGGCTTCCGTGTTTATATTTAATGCGGTTGGCAGGTTTGTGATGCATACTTGGGTACATTGACGAGCTAGCGAGTGAAGTATTTACCTTGGACCTATATTCGGTTCTTAGATTGTATATTATTATACACTCTTTTATTTCCGTATTTATACGGGAGATATGTCTCTCGTCTTGTATAATTCTTATGTATAATATTATTTTCCTTTTGTTATGAACCTTTTTATTTATGACACCTTTGTTTATTTATTTAAATTATTTTTTCTTTCCGCAAATTTGAGGGTGTCACAGTTGCTATCAGAGCATTATCGCTCCCGACGCACGTTTGTGTACCCTTGTATAAATAACTTGACCTTAATTAAATAATAAACTTGTGAGATAGAAGGGTAAGATGGGTAGATTAGGATTTTTGTTGTAGTCTCTTTGTGCTTGCTAAATGATAAGTACTAATCTGTGTTTTTCTTTTGCAAGATGCCTCCGAGAATTGACAACACGATCTTAGCAGCTCTTACTGTTATTATCCAAAACCAGCAAAATCAGCAAAACCAGCAGGCAAATCCGGTTCCTAATTTCCTTACATCTACCGTAATCTTCTTGATTCTTAACATAATTAATGAATTCATTAACGCCCTTTACAAACTCCTGCCTTAATTTTTTATTACAATCCAATCTTTCATACATCCATGCCCGTTGTACTCTTTTCATTTCAAATCTACATACACGTTTATAATTATTATTATCGACTTCAATAAATATTCAAAACAATAACAACAAGAACTAAAAGTTTACTAATAGCAACAATAACAACAATAACTACTAATAATAGTAACAATAACTCCTATTACACAAACAAACAACAAACAACAAACAACAAACAACAAACAACCTCCAACCTCCAACCTCCAACCTCCAACCTCCAACCTCCAACCTCCAACCTCCAACCTCCAACAACAACAACAACAACAACAACAACCACAACAACAACAACAACAACAACAACAACAACAACAACAACATCTTCCACCTGCAAAAAAAAAGTAATATTCGAGTTCATGGGGTCCTTATCTCTCCAACCTAAACCCATCTTTGAATCTTTCATACCATTAGTAAATACTAATCATTTAATTAATTGTTATGAGACGAAAATTCGGCAGCAATTCCCTACAGTTCTCCAAATACACAATGTTGAATGACTTGTCACTCTCCATATGTATTCAGAGAACATTAAAGGAACTGTCAACCAAACTTAATCGTCAAATAACAATTAAAAAAATGATTAGTATTTACCACCTAAATGGCATTAAAGATTCAAAGACAGTCCCAAAACGGGGACTATTCAAGAATTACACCTAATGCGTAATTCTTGAACGGGTACTAAGTCTATCATATATGAACAACATTTCCTTAATAATTGTAACAAAAGTAAAGCACGACAAATGACCGGGACGGAGGGAGTAATAATAATTATCTATATTAATAATTACAACAATTCAAAGGAGGGAGGGTGGCAGTGGGGTGGGGGCGGCGGCAGGGAGATTTAATCCGTCTTAAACTTAAGTGAGGAGATAAGTGAGGAGATAACCCACTTACACTTTATTTGCCCTTTATGAGGAAGATTTAATCCGTCTTAAACTTAAGACGGGTCGATCCGTCTTCAATCAAAATTTGGGAAAAGGTAGTAACTTACTAACATATTCACAACTTGAATACTCATCAATGAGGGGCAAGAATGAGGGGTGGTCCGGTGGGTGGCAGAGGGTGGTCCGGCCAGGGGCAGGGGAAAGGGGAAAGGGAAAGGGAAAAGGAAAGGGAAAGGGAAGGGGAAAAGGAGGGGGTGGTCCATTGGTGGCAGCGGGGTCCGGCCAGGCCAGGGGCAGGGGAAAGGGTGACCAAGGGAAGGGGAAAAGGAGGGGGGTGGTCCGGCCGGTGGTCCGGTGGGTGGCCGGAGGGAACAAAACAAATGAAAACATAAATAAGAGAAGAAAGAGAGAGAGACCTGAGAGAGAGGAGGGAAGAACTTAGTGGGTCGTCGAGGTGGTCTTTGTGGTGGTCGTCGTCGTTGTTGTTGTCGTCGTGTCGTCGTCGTCGTCGTCGCCGTCGTCAAGGGGATTTAGGTTAGGAAAATGATTTCGGTAAAGGGGAAGAGACGCGTGGGTAATTATTTAAAAGAACCTGCGACGGAATTTCCGTCGCAAATCCGTCGCAGGAATGACACGTGTCAGCCAGCTATTTACCTTTGCGACGGATTTTCCGTCGCCAGTCCGTCGCAACTTAAGGTATTGCGACGGATATTCCGTCGCAGAAAAAACACGTGTCTTCGCCTTCAGATCAATTTGACAGTCAATTATTCATCTCTGCGACGGAAAATCCGTCGCAAGTCCGTCGCAGTATCTTATTTAGCGACGGAGTTTCCGTCGCAATTCCGTCGCAAACGTTCCCGCCATGTGAAAAGTTGGGCGCCATATGTGAAAATGTATTGCGACGGAATATCCGTCGCAAATCCGTCGCAAATAGTAATTCCCGTCGCAAAATCCGTCGCAAGTATGTTTTTGCTACGGATTACATGTCCGTCGCAAAATTTCCGTCGCTAATACACTAAATTCTTGTAGTGGGTACATTGACGAGCTAGCGAGCGAAGTATTTACCTTGGACCTATATTCGGTTCTTAGGATTGTATATATTATACACTCTTTTATTTCTGTATTTATACGGGAGATATGTCTCCCGTTTTGGATAATTCTCATGTATAATATTATTTTCCTTTTGTTATGAACTTTTTTCTTTAAGACACCTTCGTTATGATGAATATATTTAATAGTAGGTTCCGGTTTTAAAATTTACCGATTTTCACTAAAGTGAACCTATTAGAAACGTATTCTCATCTTTTATTTATTTAAATTACTTGTTTTATTTTTCCGCAAATTTGAGGGTGTCACAGATAGGGTCCTGTAAAATACATGCAGTATTAGAAAATATAGCATGTAGGCCATTATCATGAAGCAACCTTCCTACAGACAAGAGATGGTGTTTAAACTCTGGCAGGAAAAGCACATTTCTCAAAATTAAGTCATTGGTCAAAATGACATCCTCAACCTTACTAACAATCTTAATGTTACCATCTGGTAATGTGATATGAATGGGATGAGCCAAAGTCCTTATAGACATTAGCAAACTCTGATCATAGGTCAAATGATCAGATGCTCCAGAGTCAAAAATCCAGCACTGTAAGTCAGGTGAATTATCAATGTTATCAACTACTGAGTGACCAACAGTAGTAGCAAGAAGAGTACCTGCAAAATTCACAGATTGTGAACTTTGAGAGCAGTCTCCCCTTGTCTGAAGTTCTGGAATTTCACTTGACTTCACATCCTTAAGAAATTCCTTGAATACTGCTTTCATCATAGCAGGATTAACTTGAGTCTCATCATCAGATTGATGGCATGGAGAATCTAAATCATGATCAAATGGACTGATTTGGCTCCCTTCTACATTAGCAGCATATATGCGCCCTCCATTGCCTCTGTAATTTCTTTGGCCTTGAGTAGGATCTCCATGAAGTAGGTAACATCGACTAACAGTGTGTCCATCTTTTGTACAATAGGAGCATGTCAGCTTTGGTTTCTTATTGTAATCAGATGCAGGAAGCTCCATTCTTTGATTGTTGTTGGTGTTATAACCTCCATTATTAAATGATTTCTTGTAATTACTATTATATCCTCCAGCATACTCCTTTCTGTAATTAGTATTGGTGGGATACTTTTGAGAATTCTCAGATACATCTCTCTGGAACTTTTGAAAGAAAGGTTTATTAACTGCTAAGGCCATGTCCTCATGCACATGAGACTTTCCTTTATCATTGGATGTAATGCTTTTCTGCATCTCAATCTGCTGAATCCTAAAAAAAGCTTGATTGACTGTAGGTAAGGGGTCAGAAGCTAAGATCTGGCTCCTAACAACTTCATATTTCTTGTCTAATCCCATTAAGAAATCAATGAGCTTGTGTCTGTTATCTCTTTCAAGTATTTTCTTCAACAAACTGCAAGAACATTTGCTCAAAACTTCACATTCACATTCAGGAAGACCATCCAAACTCTGTAAATCTTCCCACACTGATTTCAATTTACTAAAATATTCAGCAACAGATTGATTATTGTCTTGAATTGTCTGCATGACATCCTTCCTTAGCTGATACAAAAATGGAGCATTCGCTTGACTGTATCGTTTCTTTATCTCATCCCACAGTTGTTTTGAAGACTGTACATACAATAAACTCTCTGAGATTTCTGGCACCAAAGAATGTAGAATCCAGCACATCACATTGTAATCAACTCTAATCCAGTCTTGATATATTGCTGATGTTTCATCAGGTTTAGGATACTTTCCATTAACAAATCCAAGCTTATTCTTGGAAATTAGCGCCATTTTCACAGCTCTTGACCATTTCAAGTAATGTTTTCCATTAAAAGGTGAAGAAGTGAGGTGTAAACCAGAAATGTCTCCAGGAGCAAGATACAAGGGATCTTGCATTCCAATAACGCCAGTACTTATGCCAGAAATTGGTGCAGAAGCAGGAGAATCTTCAATTGTCATTGAAATAACTCCAAATTTGCAGAATTACACTTAATTGTTGAAGTTTTAAAGTAAAAAGTATTGAATTATGTGAATTATATGAAGAACTAAAAAAATGAAAAAATTTGCAGCGGATTTTGAAATTATGAAAGAAACAAAAAACAGAAAACTGCTAGGATCAAACCTTGCAGCTCTGATACCATGAAGAAAAGTAGTTCTTCATGATCTCCATTGTTAAACACAAGAAAGCTTCAACAATTTAGAAAGGAAAATGCTAATGATTTTAGTGAGAGAAAGCTAAATAAAAGAAGATTTTATTATGAATCATTAAGTTACATTGTTAGTTCTATCAAGGTACTTATATACAGGATTATTCTAACTGATTTGCTAATGCTAGATATTTACATCAACCTGAGTCAAACTAATTCTGTTACAGTAGTTGACCAATTCTGTTACAGGGGTTGACCAGTAGTTGACCAATTCTGTTACAGATCTTTCTAGAGGAAACAATTAGTATATGTACAGTAAGAAGAAGATTCCTGCATGTCTTGTTTGTTTTGTATTATGGTCCTGCAGTGTGCAGAGCTTGACGTAGGCAGAGCTGGAGCTTGATGCAATCATCAATACACTTCTAGGGTCATGTTTCTACACTCAACATTATTTATACACGGAGTATATTACTAGTATTTCTTAAGGAAAACCATCGACACAGTATCGGGTTCCAACGATTTTTCACACAAACCAAGGTCCTGGAGCATGGATTGTGATTGCACGAGTAGTAGTCGGTTTCCAACTTCCTGTTGAGTGTGTCAACTTGAAGAACGTGAGACAGAGTGAGTTTGTTTTCGGGATCATCAAAGTTGCGCGAAAAAGCCGATGTGTTGCTTGTAAATATGAGACAGAGTGTGTCAACTGCGTTTCCCCATCCATCCGTAAAATGTAACATAATTCCTAATAAATTACTCATATGAATTATGGAATCTGAGACAGCCTTTGTTGTAGATGATGAGTTAAGATAAACCATACCTAATTTCAAACCAAACATGAAACGGAAATAAAGTCAACGCAATATTAATTCCAGCAAATAAAAACAAACCTCAAGTAATTAGAATGGAGAGATCGGAAATATGGCTACTAGTAAGTAATAATCAATCATGAATGAAGATCCTCATTAATGAATCCATCTCCTACTTTATTAACTACTGTATATAATAATCGGATTATTAGTTTTCTTTTTTCGCTGCAAAATTACCTTTGCCTATATATGGTGATGGTGATGATGATGATCGTGACGCCCGATGCGGATCACAAAACCCCGCCAATTTCTTTCAACACTTTCAAGCCTTCAACCCATGCATCCTTCTTACTTTTGGGCCCTTTCACATCTACTCTTCAAACCAATCCGGGTATGGATTAGGTCTAGACTCTAGACTTGTTAAACGAGTCTGGCTAGAATACTAGTCCGCCCATACGGGTTATATGTCGGGTTAAAGTCAAAATACGTGACAAAAGATACTAGTTATTAACATCTTATTTTGTCATTTTTTAAAAAGTTAAGACATTTAATATAGATATCTAAATTAAGTTCATGATTTAATCGTTTCCAATTACTTGGGTTTTGACCTCAAAATAACGAGTCATTTCATGTTTAGGTCAAATGAGTCACTAGTTAATATTTTTGTGTCTTTTACCCTGAAACAAAAAAAACGGGTCAGGTTATAAAACAGGTCTGATTAAATATAATATGGATAACCCAATACAATTGAACTTACCTTACTCGAAAGGGACTCGCTCCAACTCAAATTAACCTGAAAGGAGTTATTTGAAAGCAAACTTTTAACCCATAATGGCCTGACCCAAAACCGACTCGTCCCATTATGACTCAATTACTCATACTATTTATTAAAATACTCTTCATAAGAGAAAGTATAAATATCTAAATAAAACAAAAGGGTGATTTTGTAAAGTATTATAAAGTTTCTATAAAGAGCTACTCATAAATTTCGTGGTGGTTTGTTGAGTGAATTGCATTGACTATTTAACAAAGAAAAAGTGTCTACCATAACATTTTTTTTTAATAAGAGCTCGAGTGAGCAAGAGATTAAAATTATGAAATTAAGGTGATTTTTTTTAGACAGCTACAGAAGAACAACTCACAAAACTCTGTGGGCTATTCTCATTTGTAACGCTAGAAACTAGTCATCTACGACTAGTGCTTCTAAGCCTATACTGGATATTACAACATAATTTATAACGATATAGAACATAGAAAAACAACTAATATATACTAGCTTGGTCACAAGAATATTCTTTCAAATCCATAGTAATGCGAACAGTTGCCATGAGTCATTGACTCGAATGATCACCATCATAAGCACATCACAGCTGTTCTTCAAATATCGTCGATACATACAAGCCTCATTGTGACACCCCCAAATTTGCGGAAAGAAAAAAATAATTTAAATAAATAAAAGATGAGAATACGTTTCTAATAGGTCACTTTAGTGAGAATCGGTAAATTTTAAAACCGGAACCTACTATTAAATATATTCATCATAACGAAGGTGTCTTAAATAAAAAGGTTCATAACAAAAGGAAATAATATTATACATAAGAATTATCCAAAACGGGAGACATATCTCCCGTAAAAATACGGAAATAAAAGAGTGTATAATAATATACAATCTTAAGAACCGAATATAGGACCAAGGTAAATACTTCGCTCGCTAGCTCGTCAATGTACCCAAGTATGCATCACAAACCTGCCAACCGCATTAAATATAAACACGGAAGCCACAGTCAGTGGGGAGTAACTCCGAGTTCTCCCAGCCACGAAATGTCGAGTTTAATAAAACATGAATAACATAAAAGCAATGTATATGGAAAATACAAAACCTTAACGAATACGATATGCTTTTCATGTTATGAAACAAATAACTAACATATAACCTAGCCATAT
>JAIUZE010008804.1:0-17694 GCA_022085475.1 Heliosperma pusillum | reverse complement strand
CATCTCTTTTATGTTATTCATGTTTTATTAAAACTCGACATTTCGTGGCTGGGAGAACTCGGAGTTACTCCCCACTGACTGTGGCTTCCGTGTTTATATTTAATGCGGTTGGCAGGTTTGTGATGCATACTTGGGTACATTGACGAGCTCGCGAGCGAAGTATTTACCTTGGACCTATATTCGGTTCTTTAGGATTGTATATTATTATACACTCTTTTATTTCGTATTTATACGGGAGATATGTCTCCCGTTTTGGATATCTCTTTTGTATAATATTATTTCCTTTTTGTTATGAACCTTTTTATTTATGACACCTTTGTTATGTATTCTCATCTTTTATTTAGTTAAATTATTTTTTTCTTTCCGCAAATTTGAGGGTGTCACATTAGGAGTGTCTAATAAAATGAACCCGAGTAGGAGTCATAGGGAGCTACCGCAAAGATTAGGGAGACGTCGCAGAATCAAACTCTTGCCCTATAGCTCCTACTTTGTCACCATGGGAAGTGTCGGGGCGTTATGTATATTTGATGTTGTTAATGTGTTTCATGTTGAAAATATGTGGAATAGAGATGGATGTTGAATGGAGTGGAGAGATGAATTATGGCATGTGTCTATTACATGATATTGACATGAATGGTGTGACGAGATGTGAACCACACGAGATGTGGCATGCTTATGTGATGTACATGAAATATGATGTCATGATGATGAGCGTGAACGCATTGAAATGTGTTAAACGGTGTTGATTTTGGCATGAAAATATGTTATTGTTAACGAGCATGTTATATGTGTGCGTTACATGAGAGTATGTGGTATGTATAAAGGAGAATATGAATTGAATGGTTGTGATTATAAGCATGAAGAATGTGTTTATCATTGGCAATAATGCGTACATGAATGACGTATGGTTATGTGAAGCATGTATAGGATGCATATGAACTGAATGACTGTGATTTAAGCATGAGAAGTATATTATGGTTGTACCATATGTTATTTATATGAAGTATGTTTGGCATGTGATATATGTATATATGAAAAAAAAATTGAATTGCATGATGAACATGAAAGTATGTATGAAATGTGGCATTTTTGAATGGAATATGATTTGGACCTAATTGATATTGGTATATTAAGATGATGAGAACATGTAAATGGTTGTGAATGATGGTCTTTTATGTGATATGAGGTATGTTGATGAGTGGTAAATTTGTTTGGTAATAAAAATTTGAATTGTATGAAGTTGATTTTAGAAGGCCTGTCTTTAAACTGTCGTAACTTGAGTTGTAGAAATTATAGTTATGTAATTCCAAGTGGAGGTTATAACTTGTTCTGTTACGGTTCTAACAGTAGGCCATGAGCCGAAATTAGCTTAGAATTGAGGGCGATATGCCTGTTTTACGAAAACAGGTCAGTGCTGAGAAATCCGTCGCACTCCACTGAGTGCATTAGGCACTCGACCGAGTGTAGGGTACTCGACTGAGTGCACTTTGCAATCGACCAAGTGTTTTAAGTTTTGATCTCTGGATGGTTACAAGGGTTAGTACTCGACCGAGTACAGTCTGTACTTGGCCAAGTGTGGCATACTCGACCGAGTAGAGTGTGTACTCGATCGAGTGTCTCGTATTCGTCAGAGTTTTTTGTAATCGACCGAGTGGCTTTGCCACAGTGGGTGAATTGTGAATTTGTTTTTCGATGTACTATTGTGTTAAGTTAATTATTTAATTGCCCTTATTTTAAATAAGTGGAGGAGTCATCATCATATTGGGTTTTAGTGTACCATTATTATGTGAGTCGAATATATTGATCTTAGTGAATGAGTTTGACGTTTTATATAAGGTGAACATTGTTCCCTATGATTGTATGGATTCCAAGAGAGGTACATGTGGTCATTTATGATTAAGTTGGATAGATTGATGAGCCTTTTGAGAAAGAGAGAATCAATTTTGCGATATGAGATGTGTAATAATGTTGTGTATTGAACAATCTATATAGAGGCGTGTGTGTTTATATGATCATGTGATAATAAGAGAAAGGTAATGTATGAATTGGGGATAGAGAAGAGAGATACAAATGGTTATAAAGGAGAATATATTTAAGATATAGAGGATATAGAGGCATGTATGAATTGAATTGAGGGATGTTTGAGTTGATTAGGGATATATGTGATGACCGATATAGAAGAGTGTAATGATAATGCTACCTAGAGAGCTTAGTCCGCTTGATGTGTAAATAGGACTTGGATGTTAGTGTTTTGATGGAAATCCGGATAACTAAGAGAGAATGGTGGAGATGAAACATTATTGAAAGTATGATATGAGGTAAGCATCGTTTTGAGGTATGCTAAGGAGATAATAATAATATATAGTTTCGTCATTTTTTATGGGCGAATTTTTAGCGAATGAAGGGAAAATAGTGTGATAAGAGAGAGTATTATGGCGTATGATTAGAAGGGTGTAGTGAAGTAGTGTCGAGTTTGGAATCTTGAGGTAACCAGAAGGTAGTCGCGTTATTGGGGGGACGAGATAGTGAGAGTAAATCTTTGGGATAATGAGTAATTGTAATTGGTGTGAAATAGAAGTATAAATAGCGAATTGGTAGAGCAGAGGAATAATTGAAGCAATAGAATAGCGTAGATAGAATTATATTTATGAATTCATGGAATGATTTGTATTGGGAATTATGAGCTAGAAAGAGTCAAGTGGAAGATGAATATTTGGAGGATCATATTTTGAGGTAAGTGTTACAGATGCAAAGGACATAGTTTGGTAAGAAAGAGTTAAGAAAAGGTGATAATATTTTTGAATGGGTTGATAACCGATTTTGTGATAAAATAATACGATATATGTATATTGGCAGATAATATTTTGTGGGAAGGTGTTGGTTAGTAATCGAAGTGAATGTTGTGGAAAGTTAGGCTGAAACATTGTGACTTTTGGAAGTACTCTAGGTACTGGCTTCTGTGAGATGTAGGAGTATTTGGTGGTGTATTGTTAGAATATAGTTATTTTTGAATTTGGCAGTCTGAAGTGTTGGGTCGATGTAATGAGGAGACAAGAGATTTAAATGAGAAATTATGAATGAATATTCAGTTAAAGTTGTTAGTCGTTAGTGGATTCTTTTATGAGGATGTAGGACTAAAGAAAGAAGGGGAGATGTTAAGTCTTAAAAATGAAATGTAAGAGCTTATTGTGGTTATATTTCGTAGCTATCTTGAGACGTTAGTCTTATTACCTTGTGAGTCATTTTGCGGGGAGAGAGGGATTGATGGAGGACGACTGGTTATGGTTAAGTTGAGGAAGTTATACGAAAGTTGTAGTATTATTTGACAGATGTCATAGTTGAGTGTGGAGGTTGTTTCAAGTGTAATGGTTTTGCAGTTTGTTTCCATGTTAGTAAGGAAATGTGAAGTGTCGAGGTGGTAATTTCTAATTAGTTGTGTTGCCGGGTTAAATTTTGTGGTATTGAGTGGCAAGAATGTAAACTTTGTGAGCAAAAAGAGAGTAGTGTGTCGCAGTTGCGTGGGTTTGAGGGTGACGTTTGAGATATATTGGAATTTAGCTTTCTTGTTGGGATTGCCTAAGTGTTATTAGTAGCTCGTTACTTGTATGATGGATTAGTAGACTGAGGTCTGAGTGTTTTCGTGTAGTGCTTGGAGGCAAGTATAACGGGAAGTATTGGTAGGATGTGTGTGTCAAATGAGGTTACCTTTATTATGGCTTGTATAGCCTTTTGTTGTGTAATGGTGTCATTAGTTTGGTGGTCTTTTATGCCGGTAATGTGATAATGCAAGTCTCCGTGGGTTAGTTATAGTATCGAGTGTTAAGGGCTTGCAGTCATAATGTGTCGGGCATGTGCATAGAGGTCGTATTTTATCGTTATCGTTTTGTTAGCTATTGTCTGGTTGGTTTAAGAGCAGAGTCTAATCGGTGGAGCTTTATCAGTCGTTATTCTTGAGTTCTTTGTTCTTTTTCCTCATGTACATAGTATTTGGATGTTTTGACTTGGCGGGTGTGAGGTGGTCGAGAAATTTAATTATGGTGGGCATGAGGTTATAAATGGTTAATTGTCGTTTGGAGGATTTTGTGGGGATATGATGTCAGAGTGTATCATGTTCGGATGAAGGGATTTGTGGCAGTTAGGATCAATGTTACAAGTTTTGGGTGGATGAGAATATAGGTTGAGTATTTTGTGGTTAAGACATGGCGAGAATTCAAAAGGATGTTATGAGTAATCGTGGAAAATGATTGAGCTAATGTTTCATGTTGAGGATTCCTGGGTGGATTCTAGGTAATGTGAAAAATGAATGGTGTTAGGGGTTGTCGTATAATTGGCACTATGGTATTAGGGTATTAACCGATCTTGGTAAGACGGGATGATGTAAATAAAGGAAATAGGTAAGAATTTAATGATGAATTGGGTTAGTGGGCGTAACAGCATTTTAAGGAGAGCATATCGCCTTATAGAAGTTAGCTTAATTTTGTGGAATATATAGAAAAAATAGTGATTGGTGGATAAATTTAGGGAACTGTTGGTTAGCTGTACAGTTGAGGTATTATTATCGGCATAAATATGGAGTCGTGGTTTTAGTTAAATTGTGAGAATCGTCTTTGTTTATGTGAGAGATAAGACTAAGTGGAGGATGGTTAGCGTGTATGATGTAATAATGTTAATGGTTTGAATGTGGGTGAAGTTCATTTTAAGGGAGGTAGGATTGTAGCATCGCATATTAGTAGCATAGGGAATGACGATAAGTTGTAGTTATTAATGTTTGGTATAAAGGTGAAAGTTATGGAATAGTGTGATGTGAAATGATATGTGATGTTGTGGTTACCTTGTGGTGGATCACGTGACAGATTTTGTCGAGGCGTTGAGCTTGATATGTCTGGTAAGTGTTATTAATGGAATTGGGATTCTTGTGTGTGTTGGTTAATAATATTGTTGGGATGTTGAGATTTTGGTAATACCGTTTGACGGCGTTAGTTCCTGATGTCTTGTGAAGGAATTTTAGTTGGTAAGGGTCGATTTATGTATGGTGGCAAACTTGGGTTATGATGTCATATCCGATTGTGTCGGTTTGGAGGGTACCCTTAGTATATGATGATGCTAGTGTTAGCTTGAATGCTTGATTTCTTTTGTTTGTAATAAGGGTGTGAACTACTTCGGGGATGATGTTCATTTTTAAGAAGGGAAGAATGTAATAGCTCGTATTAATTAGTTTAGTACGACTTTTGTTTTATTATTGGTTATTGGACTTAGTATAGTTGATGGAGACTTGATGTTGGTTTTGTTGCGAGTTGATATGTTATTGGTAGAGTCCTTGCATCAGTGTCTTGTGTTGTGTTGTTGCTAGTCCTGATTAGCATATGTGTTGTTGTGTGGTATATGTTATGAGTTGTTGTTGTGGTGAGTCGTATGTTGGTAGTCGATAAGGGTGTTTGTCTGGTAGGAGTATGAGTTGTGAACTTCGAGGACGAAGTTCGTTCTTAAGGAGGGAAGAGTGTAATACTCCGTATTTATGTGTTGTGGCACTCGACCGAGTAAGGGTTACTCGACCGAGTGTATAGTGTACTCGGCCGAGTAGAGTCTACTCGACCGAGTAGGTTGGTCTGTCGTCTAAATAAGCATTCTGTTCTTGTGTACTCAGCCGAGTGAGTTAGGCACTCGACCGAGTACATGTTGTACTCCATCGAGTACGCCGGGTTTCGAGGGTTTTCGGATGGTTGACTAGATTAATAAGAGGGATTAGGTTTCATAATTATCATATGTTTCAATGCAAAACCCTATTTTCTCTCTCAAATACTCTATATAAATCCTCAAGAACATCTTTAATCTTTCCCTGCCTGATCCGATCTATCGCTAATTTTTTGATTGCATTAGTATATATATCTTTACTTTGTGATTTGTATGTACTGTTATAAACTGATGCGTGTCGTTTCCGCAATCAAAATTAAACTTATATTCACTCGCTAATTCTACCAATTAGTTAGTGTAAGCAAGGGTCGAACCCACAAGGACTGAAGTTACTATCTTAGATTAACTAAATATAATATATATAACTGTAATATATAATGGGGGGTTGGTTTAGGTTGTTTCGAACTAAAAGTAGCTAAGCTAAGTAACAAATTAAAGTAGCTAATCTTATAAGGGATAGACTATGAATGGCGAATTAATAGGAGACATGTAATTTTCTATAGATAGCGGGGTAAAATCATCGACTCACTTTAGCCTTGAATAGACTGGTTAACTAGTTAGTCCCTTGGAAACAAGCAAACTACTACTTTTATCTTTCTTACTCGTTAAATTCCGTGAAAACACGCAAATTTAGTCCTAGTCAAATTACGTCAACTCAACCATGAAAACATGTATCGAACTGACAAACTCAATCGCATTAAGAGCACCAATCGATTGAATTAGATAAAACCAGAAAACTGCAACCTCATACAATTCAATTATCAAACAAGATTCAAGTAAAGGAAACCGAACCAGAAAACTGCAACTCGATTAACACTACTCTCAATTCAACAATAGACTCACGAAAATAATATAGATGATCAGACTAAATAAATTAACATGAATCATAGAGTCAAATTACGAATCTTGAGTAAATATCCAATTAACTAACTGATCTTACAAAACAATAATCCAATCTCATAAACCCACAATATCAAATAGCTAATTACATGTCCCTATAATTAAATTAGTTCATACTAATGATAAAAACAATAAAAATAGAGGAAAGATTGAGAAATCTCATGGAAAATCGGAGGAAAAACGGGTCGGAACGGAGTTAGGGTTTGTCTCCGTCTGCTCTTCTGTCCTTCACCGCCTGGAGTCTTCTTCTGTCTCGTTTTCTATATACGTTTGGATTCTATCTATTTTATGGACTTTGCGTCTTCTATTTTATATTACGCGGCTCCGTGTCGTTTGTTTAATAAAGTTTTTATGTACGTACTTGCTTGCCTGCTTACTTTTATTTCGACTATGACCAAGTGAATACGATATTGGACCGTCCTGCATTCATAATACGACTTTAGTAGAAATCCGAACTCAGTTTGAACGGGTAGTAACTAAATAATCAAAATACATATTAAAAGTCTAATTTAGCTCACAATAATATAAGACGGATTAAAAGCTCAAAACACAAAATAATTATAACATTAGCTTTAAAATACGAAAGACGACATTTAAAATATAATATTAAGAGGGTACAAATACGTATAATTATCGACTTATCAAATTCCCCCACACTAAGACTATTGTTGTCCTCGACAATGATAAAACATAAACTAAATAATTTATCAACCTCCAATATTAGACAAGAGATAAGGTAAGGAAAAATGAACGATATATACAACTCAAAGCCAGCTATACGAATGACTCATCTAATAGCATTTATGCAACAAATCAACACCAATACTAAGGAAACAAATTCCAAAGTGGGAAAATCACAAAATCAAATGCAAACGAGTAGGTCTTCACATTACTACTGAACCGTCGACCTTGCAAGACTTGTACATGTCGGATTCTCACGGTTTCTCTCATCACTCGTTTTAAGAATAGGTGAGTATAATGTAAGATAGAAAGAATATGTCACTCACCTAACCCGACTTATGAAACATGCATGCAATCTAACATGAAATCAACCTCTACAACCGTACATATGCATTCCAACCAAAGAGGGACCAAAACACATGCCGAGGACTTACAAGTTGTGTTAAGTGAGGTAATTGGGTGAAAAAGGGACAAATATTTTGGATATGTGGAGGTAAAAGTCAAGCTAGTACCGACTGTAACCATGATTACGCATATTTTACGCTTGAAAACCCAACTTACAAACTTATAAACGATGTCGTACATGGCATAAACTCGCACACAACAACAATTACTCCTCAAATGTAGAATATAATGTCAAGAAGAGGAGTTTTATTACGAAGGAGTTTCTCTTTTTTTTTTCTTTTTTTTCTTTTGAATGATTTTTCTTTCAAATTTTTTTTCATTCATTAATTTTTTTTTCTCCTTTCCTTTTTTTCCGATTATTCTTTTTTCCAATTCCCTTTCCAAGATAACACGAGACCAAAAATGACTAAGAAACGTACCAAACACATCAACTAGACCAGCTTGACTAGGGTAGGCTATTTAGGAATGTAGTTGATTGATTGGGTCAAAACAAGTCAATTTGGCTAATTGGAGTTTAAAGGTAAAATAAAAGGGAAAAGACGCCTCTCCAAATGTGTCACCGCCACAAACCCGAATGCATACAGGTAAAGAGACAAAGTTCATGCTTATGCAATTTGATGTTACATGCCTCATACGGAGTACTACTCTCATCCTATAAATGGAAACCGATCGCGAATGTCATCGGTTTTTGGAGGCTCTAAATCTCAGAAATTTGAGTAGTTTGCCAACATTTTAGTCAAGTCTATTCGTTCAGTAACATCGGTCAAATACTCGTAGATATGCAAAAGATTATACAAAAGAAAGGTGTTGATAATGTAATGCTAAGGCGAGACAAAAAGTATAAATGCAATTTCATCATCGTTATACAACCATTCCGACTCTCTTATCCTAGTTAGTCTTATAAGCACATAGGTTGTTACTTTTCAAGCACAAAGTTTTTGGCAAAATTTGGACAGCATTTGCCCTAAACAACCTGAAAATCTGCACAAGTAGACAATGACAGGCCGCCAAGACTCCATTTTCAGCACACAAACACAACTCCAGCAACAAGTGATAGCCAGTCATTATTCTAGTCGCCTTTTACCAATACATGTCAAAAATTAGTCAATTTTCATGTCAAAACAATGATTGGACAGCAACAATTTTTTTTTAAAATTATTTTTAGGCTCCGCTTCTCCCCCACACTTACGATCGACATTGTCCGCAATGTCAAAGAAAAAAAAACATCAGACTAAAAAGTTGTGTTCAGGTACACAAAGAAGAGGGATAGCGGTACTTAGCTGGTTCACGCGTCGTATGTAAATGTTGCTCTAGTCCAGAAAAACGGTGAGCTATGCACTTTAAACATCAGCCAGACAGTAGCACCACCAGCAGGACAGTAGGGTAAGCTTGAAATATGAATGTATGTATCTCTGCAAGTGAATGAGATAAGAAATAGTGTATACAGCATCTGGGTACTGTTTACATCAGCGGTCCTGCAAAATATCAAACTCGACCAAGCAAGTGAAATATGGCGGATAAAAAAAATGTAGGTAAGACGTAGCAAAATCAAACACTTATTAATAGTTTGTTTTGTAGACAAACAACAAATATAATATAACTAGAAAGCATACTTAAGCAAATAAATAAACAAACTTGGGTTGCCTCCCAAGTAGCGCCTTATTTAATGTCGTGGCTCGACATAATGTCAATGCTCAACTTTCATAAACCGGGTCATCCAAATCAATGATATCAATCCATTTAGCTTCGACATAATATGGTTTAAGCCTATGACCGTTCACTTTGAATTCGTTCCCAGATTTACAACATTTAATATCGACCGCACCATGCTCATATACCTTAATAACCTCAAAGGGTCCATTCCACCTTGATTTTAATTTGCCAGGAAAAAGCCTTAACCTCGAGTTATAAAGTAATACTTTGTCTCCAATAGAAAAACTCTTTCTAGATAACATCTTATCATGATAGTTCTTTGTTTTCTCTTTGTAAATCACAGAATTCTCATAGCCATCATTTCTTATTTCCTCTAACTCCTGAATTTCCAATTTTCTAAAAGCAGTTGACATTTCATAATCCATGTGACATTTCCTAATAGCCCAAAACGCTTTATGTTCTAACTCTAATGGAAGGTGACAAGATTTCCTGAATAACAAGCGGTAAGGACACATTCCTATTGGAGTTTTATAAGCAGTCTTATACGCCCATAATGCATCACCTAAACGTATACTCCAATCATTTCTATTAGGATTCACAACTTTCTCTAAAATAGACTTTAACTCTCTATTGGAAATCTCAGCTTGTCCATTAGTTTGCGGGTGAGAAGCAGTCGAAACCTTATGAGTAACATGGTACTTTCTAAACAAAGCCTCAATAAAGCGATTACAAAAATGAGTACCTCTATCACTAATTATAGCTCTAGGAACACCAAACCTATTAAAAATTTGATCCTTAACAAAGTCAACCACCACTTTAAAGTCATTAGTCCTAGTAGCTTTGCTTCCACCCATTTAGAAACATAGTCTACGGCTAACAAAATATAAGTGTTACCAAAAGAAGATGGAAATGGCCCCATGAAATCAATTCCCCAAACATCAAATATATTATGTACATATATAGAACTGAGCGGCATTTGGTCTCTCCTAGATATATTACCGGTTCTTTGACACTTATCACATGATTTAACAAATAAATAAGCATCCTTATGTAAATTAGGCCAGTAAAATCCACATTCCAAAACCTTAAGAGCAGTTCTTTTAGGACCAAAATGACCACCAGACTCAAATGAATGACAAAATTCAAGAATCGATTTAATTTTGTTGTCAGGCACACACTTTCTCACAATATCATCAGAGCAAATTTTAAATAAGTAAGGCTCATCCCAGATATACTGTCTTGCATCATGTTTGATTTTATCTTTTTTAGCCTTAGACAGTTCTTTGGGAAACTCTTTTAACACTAGATAATTCACGATATCAGCATACCAAGGTGGTATACCATTTAATGCATACAAGTGTTCATCGGGAAATAAAGTAGGTAAGGTTACTGTTTCTTTATCTTGAACAATTCTACTTAGGTGATCAGCAAAATAATTTTCAGCACCTTTTTTATCCTTAATTTCCAAATCAAATTCTTGTAATAATAACATCCAACGTAATAATCTAGGTTTAGACTCTTTCTTGTTCAAAAGATATTTCAATGCAGAGTGATCAGAATATACTACTACATGAGTTCCAAGTAAATATGGCCGAAACCTTTCTAAGGCAAATATCACAGCATATATTTCTTTCTCGGTTAGTGTGTAGTTACATTGGGCAGGGTCTAGCGATTTTGAAGCATATTGGATCACATACGACGCTTTATCAACTTTCTGGCCAACGACTGCTCATACTGCCTTATCACTAGCGTCACACATAATTTCAAAAGGCAAGTTCCAATCAGGTGGGCGCATAACAGGGGCATAGGTGAGTTTGTCTTTTAGAATGTCAAACGCCACTTTACACGCATCATCAAACACAAAGTTAACATCTTTAGCTAGCAAAGAGCATAGCGGGGATGAAATTTTAGAAAAATCTTTAATGAAACGTCTATAAAATCCCGCGTGACCCAAGAAAGATCTAACCTCACGCACACAAGTCGGGTATGGCAGTGAACTTATAACATCTATTTTAGCTTTGTCTACTTCTAAACCTTTAGAACTCACAATATGACCCAAAACGACACCTTGTACAACCATAAAATGACACTTTTCAAAGTTTAAAACGAGGTTCGTCTCAACGCATCTTTTCAGCACAAGTGACAAATTATGAAGACACAAGTCAAAGGAATCACCAAAAACAGTAAAGTCATCCATAAATACTTCCAAACAATTATCAATTAAGTCCGAGAATATGCTCATCATACACCTCTGAAAGGTTCCAGGTGCATTGCAAAGGCCAAAGGGCATTCTTCTAAAGGCAAAAGTACCAAAGGGGCCCGTGAAAGTGGTTTTCTCTTGATCTTCGGGTGCTATGGGTACTTGGGTATAACCTGAATACACATCTAAAAAACAGAAAAATGACTTTCCGACAAGTTTTTCTAGCATTTGATCAATAAAAGGTAAGGGAAAATGGTCTTTTCTAGTTGTCTTATTGAGTTTTCTATAGTCTATACAAACCCTCCACCCATTAGACACTCTTGTAGGTACGAGTTCACCTTTATCATTTTCCACTACAGTTATACCTGATTTCTTTGGGACAACGTGAATAGGGCTAACCCATTCGGAATTAGAAATAGGGTAAATGACTCCAGCATCCCTCCATTTTACCATTTCCTTTTTACCGACTTCTAACATGGAGGGATTTAATCTACGTTGGGGTTCTCTAGAAGGCTTAGCGTCTTTCTCTAAGAATATTCTATGCATACAAAGGGTGGGACTAAGGCCTTTTATGTCATCGAAAGTCCATCCTATGGCCTCTTTATATTCTTTAAGGACCTCTAACAATTTAAACTCTTGTGACCCAGACAGTGAACTAGAAATAATGACAGGTAAAGTATCATGTTCACCTAAGAAAGCATATTTTAAATTACTAGGCAAGGGTTTTAATTCCAGTGTAGGGGCACATTTGACAGAAGGACTTAATTTAGGAGTGTCTTTCGGTAATTCAAGACTTGAAACACATTCAAAAGAATTAATTGCTGGATTTGCATAAAAAGACTCAACCTTTTCATTCGAATACAACATAGGACATAAATCCACATCATCATCAAATAAGTCACACTCATTTACTTTATCAATTCTTTCGCGTTCAATTGTGTCATTTATATCATTAATCTATATCGAGTTCACATTCATTGTATCACTAGGATATTTCATGGCTTCATATATATTCAGTTTAATCAACTCACCATCAAATTCATAAGAAATAGTACCCTCATATACATCAATTTTAGTTCTAGCTGTTTTAAGAAAAGGTCTCCCTAATAAAAGTGGCACATTTGTGGAGTCGTACGAATTACTCATATCAAGCACATAAAAATCAACGGGAAACACTAATTCGTCAACTTGAACTAAAACGTCCTTTAAGACACCTACAGGGTAAGCATGTGATCTGTCAGCCAACTGAATCACTATATCAGTTTGAGACATAGGTTCTAACTTAAGGGTCTGGTAGATAGATTTAGGCATTACACTAATAGAAGCTCCTAAGTCAAGCATACATTTATTAAGTTTTAAGTTTCCTATTTTACAAGATATACTAAACATGCCAGGGTCCTTATATTTAGGAGGTATTTTATTTTGAATAATTGCAGATACGTTCTCTCCCATTAAGACTTTCTCACCACTCTTTATTTTTCTTTTATTGGTGCACAACTCTTTTAAGAACTTAGAATATTTAGGCATCTGTTTAATAGCATCTAAGAGTGGAATATTAATTTCTACCTTTTTAAATATTCCTAAAATTTCATTATTTTGATCATCTTTCTTGGATTGAACAAATCTAGATGGAAATGGAATGGTAGTTCTAACATTTTTATCAGGGGAAGGGGAAGGTATAGTTAATGTCTTTTCTTTTTCCTCTTCCTCTACTTTTTCTTGAACTTTAATACCATTTTCATTATTTATATGCACATCATTATTATTATCAACTTCACGACTAACCTCAAGCTCCTTCTCTGTTGAATTATATTATGAAGTTCTTTACTATTTCTCAAAGTAATAGCTTTAGTTTCACCAATGGTAGGAGATTCGTTTTTCTCTAAATTATGTACCACTAAGCTATTCTGAAGAGTAGTAAACATAAGTTTCATCTGATTATCAAGCTGGTGGAGGTGAGTTTCTGTTCGTTCTTGGCGATTAATATCGTTTGCGTGAACATGTCCTATTTGAGTTACTAGTTGCTTTACCATGTTTTCCAAAGATTGATGTTGGTTATTCACGACATTTTTCAATTCTTTAATTTGTTCAGCTTGGTCTTTTAACTGTTTTTGCATTTTTACCACAGATTCATCCTTTACTCCATATTCTTGGGTACTAATGGCCATGTTTGAAATTAATTTCCTAGCCTCAGTTGGAGTTTTATCTATCAATGAACCACCACTAGCAATGTCTATCAATCTCTTTTGATCATCCAGCAAACCATCATAAAAATATTCAATTAAAATATTTTCACTAAGTTGGTGTTGGGGGCAAGAAATACAAAGTCGGTTAAATCTATCCCAATATTCATTTAGAGCTTCATTTTCATTCTGCTCAATAGAAGTAGTTTGTTTTCTTATTGCTCTAGTTACACTAGGTGGTTGATATTTTTCAAGAAAAGCTTTTCGCAAACACTCCCAAGAATAAATAGAACCAGCAGGAAGATAAAACAGCCAATTCTTAGCTAAGTCATGCAAAGTAAATGGGAATGTTCGAAATTTAATTATATCATCATCAATACCATCTAAAGAATAAGTAGAGCAAGTAAAATAAAACTTTTGTATATGTTTTTGAGCATCTTCATTTGAATTACCAAAGAATTTAGGGAGAAGTTCGATAAAACCTGGGTTTAGCTTAAATGGTTTCTCCAAAGGGGAAAAATAATACTCGACGGCGTCTCCCCACAAGAAAATAAATGCTCCCTCAAGCTCTTTTCAGCAGCTCTAACCATGTTCAGAAGTCAAAGAAGTACCTACTAACAAAATTAACAAATATATAAAAATAAATAAAAATTAAATAAATAACTAACCTAACTAAACGAATTATTATATAATCTAAGGTAATATGGAAATCAGTCCCCGGCAACGGCGCCAAAATTTGATGCGTGTCGTTTCCGCAATCAAAATTAAACTTATATTCACTCACTAATTCTACCAATTAGATAGTGTAAGCAAGGGTCGAACCCACAAGGATTGAAGTTACTATCTTAGATTAACTAAATATAATATATATAACTGTAATATATAATGGGGGGTTGGTTTAGGTTGTTTCGAACTAAAAGTAGCTAAGCTAAGTAACAAATTAAAGTAGCTAATCTTATAAGGGATAGACTATGAATGGCGAATTAATAGGAAACATGTAATTTTCTATAGATAGCGGGGTAAAATCATCGACTCACTTTAGCCTTGAATAGACTGGTTAACTAGTTAGTCCCTTGGAAACAAGCAAACTACTACTTTTATCTTTCTTACTCGTTAAATCCCGTGAAAACACGCAAATTTAGTCCTAGTCAAATTACGTCAACTCAACCATGAAAACATGTATCGATCTGACAAACTCAATCTCATTAAGAGCACCAATCAATTGAATTAGATAAAACCAGAAAACTGCAACCTCATACAATTCAATTATCAAACAAGATTCAAGTAAAGGAAACCAAACCAGAAAACTGCAACTCGATTAACACTACTCTCAATTCAACAATAGACTCACGAAAATAATATAGATGATCAGACTAAATAAATTAACACGAATCATAGAGTCAAATTACGAATCTTGAATAAATATCCAATTAACTAATTGATCTTACAAAACAATAATCCAATCTCATAAACCCACAATATCAAATAGCTAATTACATGTCCCTATAATTAAATTAGTTCATACTAATGATAAAAACAATAAAAATAGAGGAAAGGTTGAGAAATCTCATGGAAAATCGGAGGAAAAACGGGTCGGAACGGAGTTAGGGTTCGTCTCCGTCTACTCTTCTGTCCTTCACCGCCTGGAGTCCTCTTCTGTCTCGTCTTCTATATACGTTTGGATTCTATCTATTTTATGGACTTTGCGTCTTCTATTTTATACTAGTTGTTGCTCTGCGCCCTACCGGGCGCGGTGCCCCAATTTGGCATACACTTAGCGATCTTGTTATCGGACATTGAAATAGAAACGGAAAAACTTATACATTTGTAGATCATATGAAGAGAATTTTCTAAAACGTTACTGTAAGAGATGTCAAGCGGGTAATGAGAAAAAGCGAAGCCTTGGCTAATTAGAATTGTGCGAATCAAAATAAAATGTTTAACTTTGGGTTGAACGAGCGTAGTACTTTGGATAAAAACAATAGTGAAATAAACCAAAAACGCAATGATAGTTGCTTTTTTTTATACAAGATAGCGCACACATTTATAGAGAACTCAATCGAGTAAAGACCGTTGATATACTGACTTGGTTTTCGCGAATATCTCTGTTATGTGGATCCCATCCAACTTGTAATAAGAGCAAAACTTTGCCAGTAATATACTCCGTATAGAACATGATTCTTAAATAGTGTATGTGAGACATTGACATTATTTATATGATAAACACACACAATATGATGAGACTACTCTAAAACTGGTCGTTATTTGTTAGGATCAGTCGCTTTTAAGTGATTGCATCGTACATTTATCCTAGAGATAAGGTTTCCCTTTAGAAAATCGCGGCATTGTTCCCTTTGGTAGCGAACATTACGATGATCTACAACAAAACCACGTTTATAAGCGAGTTTTAGAGAACATGCCAGCGGGTAGGTGGGAACTTTCCCTAGGTATCGCTGTAACAGACCTAACGTGTTTTGAATATGGACACGTGCAAGTTGTAAGGTAGTAGCAAAGAAGACACGGAAGGCAAGCCGTTAACAAAATTGATCTAAAGCAACGGTAACAAACACCGTCAGATAAATGAGCAATCTCGACAGCCCCATCAAATAGTACATTGACCATGCTTTTGTTTCTGCCAAAACAAAAGAATAGAAGACACTAAATGTATTTGAATTCACATTGTAGTCGAAAGAGAGGAGAACTTGATCAGACTTAGGCACCACCTCAACCTGGAAATTGATCCGGAAATATGCAGATGTCAGTATAGGGAAGGAGGGAAGGAATGCTGACCAACAATAACAACATGACAACTTTAATTTGTTCACGCAATGCCACCTTATCTATTGAGTGTTCATACATCAAAACAAAGAAGGTGCGTCTAAAGGCTGAAGATTAAAGTATTGGAGGGAAACATCATCTAGAAACCTCGACAAACATGACCATTCCATAACAACAGGTCAGACAAATGTGGGCATAAAGCAATAAACAATAATCGGGGAAAAAAGTATACACACAACTAATGTAAGCACATTAGAGAAAGAGAAACTGCAAATAAATACAACGAAAACTCCCACAAATTAAAAGTACCATGTTCAAAATACACAATCAAACACCTTGTTCGCAAGCACAATGGGATTGTTTGGAGTTCCAGTTGAACATCGACTTTAGGGTGTAGGGTTTTTACTATATTATAATTTTTACTATATTATATACCTAGTTTTATTGTATATAATCAAGTGTAATCATCGTGATGATAATGATGGAAAAACGTAGAAAAATACAAAGACAATGGAGCTAACCAAGAGATATTGTAGCACATTTCACAGCAAGACAGTATTATTCCTAAAACACAAGAAAACATCTCAAAATTAGAAAAAAATTGTAGCTACTTATATAGAACGAACAATGTCCCTTGCATGAGTACTGTATTGTTTTACTCTACAAAACTATAGATGAAAAAAAAGGCGCCCGTAAAACTCCTTGGTATAGAAACATAAAACCTAATGCGGTCATTTCGTGATGATGTAATAAATATGAAGCTAGTCACATATAAGTGAGAATCAATCTATGACGAAAGCACGACATATGCGAAGGCAATCTAAAGATTCTGAACAAACCCAAACATGTACGATCTCCCTCCCTCTCATCTCTCTCCCTCTCCCTGAACCTATACCTCTTAACCCGAACAAAATCAAACAAAAATCTAAAGGTAGTATTGAAATATTTTAACTGTAACACATTGCTTACGTATAAAAAAACAGGGCGGACAATTGTGCAGCCAAGTCACGACTTTCTCAACGAATCTTTGCCAACCTTAATGCAAACTAAACCAATTTAAGTATATACTTTAGTCGCGTTCTACTTACCAATTTTACTTTAGACCTCATCAGTTTGTAGGTTTGGTTGCGCGTTACGTGTCGATATGTAACTTGTACTATGACAAAAGTGTCATGACCAGTTTAAACCCAATGCAAACCTGAA
>JAIUZE010008803.1:0-90322 GCA_022085475.1 Heliosperma pusillum | reverse complement strand
AACCTTGCAAAATCGTCTGACCCATACAATTGAACAAAAAACTTGAATGGATCTACAACCAAATTCGCTCGATCCAATCCAATCTGACCTAAATATATATCATCAAATACGTTGTATTATTATATCTAAATAACTTAATAATAACAAAATTCAAAATATTTTAACCTAACTCGAGCCAAATCTGTCCCGAACTCTTACAAACCCAAATTAATCTAACCAGCCCACAAACCCAATTAACCAGCTTGTCGGCCATCAGTCCACCACCCTACCTTACATATTAATTGGTCCGTAAACCCTCATACTACTACGAAGCAAAACCCACGAACCAGAAAGTATATTCCTATCATCCGAACCTAACATTAAAAGTGACCGTTATTCCAAACCAAACCAAAACATAACCCCCTTCGCCAGTTCCCCTCCTTTCCATATTTGAAAATAATCTCATCTCATTACATTTAAAAACCAACCTGTTTTATCCTCTGTATCCTTACAAAAAACCCTCAATAATTCCCTCATTTCTGTTTCATTTACCAGAAAAAAACCTTGAATAATTACTCAAAATGGTTTCTAAAAAGATTAAGAAAACCCCAATTAAGTCTCTCAAAGACTGTCGGCGTACACCGTCTCGCGGCCGCAAGAAAACACCAGTTAAACCCGGTGCTGCAGCCGCTTCTGTTGTTATTGCCACCATCAACGAGTCTTTCTTCACTTGTCGTCGTCGTCTCGTTAAAATCTTTTCCAAGCTTGTTAAGATCACAACAACAACAACAACAACACCAAAGCGAAAATCTCCCAAGAAACAAGGGTTTATTAAACTCAACAAAACAACTATGTTGGATCAAAAGTTTCATCATTTTGGTAATATTTCAAAACCTCTTTTTTTCGGGTTACCTCCGTTACAAAACCCGGATCACAAAACCGTGTTTCTCGATTTAGACGAGACTTTGATTCATTCTTCTGCAGACCCACCTCCAGAAAAGTATGATTTTGTTGTTAGGCCTGTAATTGATGGTGAAGTTATGAACTTTTATGTGTTAAAAAGGCCTGGAGTTGATCAATTGCTTCAATTTCTATCTGGGAAATTCGAGGTTGTTGTTTTTACAGCCGGGTTACGAGAGTATGCATCGCTTTTACTCGATATTTTGGACAAGAATGGGGTGATAAGTCATAGGCTTTATAGGGATTCTTGTAGAGAAATTGAAGGGAAATTTGTCAAGGATTTGTCTCAAATGGGTAGGGATTTATGGAAGGTTGTAATTGTTGATGATAATCCGAGTTCTTACGCATTTCAACCCGAAAATGCTATACAAATTAAGCCGTTTGTTGATGATTTGGATGATGATGAGCTCGCGAAGTTGATTCCGTTTTTTCAGGATTGTGATGGTGTGAAGGATATTAGGGATGCTGTTAAGTCATTTGGTCCTAAGGAAAGTCAGATGAATTTGTTGGAATTTTGATGAATTTACTATAATCGTTTAAATTTCTCGTCATTTATGCGTATTCAAATGTCGAAAAAAAATGTTTTGAGTCATATGTTTAAGGTGTCTTACATTTGGTTGAATTGGAATTGATTTCATTGAACATATTTGTTCAATCAAAATCAAAAATGGATTTCATGTTATATCAAAAGTGTAAGAGAAGATTTTATGTTATATGAGATTTCATTGAAGAATGAAGATCTTATTGTTATTTGAGTTTATTTTTTAGAGTATGCATTTCATTTTTCAGCTTATGTGATTATATTTTGATGCCTTTTATTCTATTCTGTTCATTTCTCCTTTTCCTTTTTCTTTATTTCCTTTTTGTTTTCTGGTTAGTTCAGGAACAAATGTTCTCTCTTTTTGTTCATTTGAATGACAATCATTGCGGCCATTTCTTTGATTTTTCGCTTTTTCTCTGTCGTGTTCTCTCTTTATTAAGAGCGAGTATATAGTCCAGTCGAAAGCAACAGACGTTTATGGCAATTTGTATAGTTAGATGAGCTAATGCGCATCAGGAGTGAGCCTATAGCGATCAGTTCAGTTAGATAAGCAAATGCGCGGCTTTTAGCCTCTTAATCGTCAAGCATAAATAATGATCTCGAATTGTGGTAACAGTATCAAACCACATAAAGTTATTAGTATGATTCAATTACTCGGTAGATGTTAGAGCAAGACAATGGCGATTCTTATATCTTGTCAATTGATAATGTGTTAAATTGATAATGTCAATTGCATCAAATTCCGATGTTAGAGCAAGACAATGGCGATTCTTATATCTTGGGTTTCAACTCATTATTTCATTAATGTGAATTCAGTGACCTGGTTGCTTTTTACCACCATAACAGTGATAACAGTACATTCCTGCTTCATGCAGGCGAGTTGCAGCCTGCAATCTGAACTTAGGACGGGTTTGTATGACTCTCCATGTTACTGTGATTATCTCTACAACTTGGATGACAACATTACACTCGGTGAAATGGTTATGATATGCAAAGGTCATTGAAGGTATTACTCATGATTCAGTTTCGTAATCCCTCAGAAGTCAGAACTACAATCACTATAAATGGCTGTTTTTTTCTTTTGCGACGGGAATCTAAAACTGAACGTAAAGAACCAAATGAAACAGAAGAAATCATTCATCTATTTACATTGACAAACATTGAACAATCAATACAACAATCTCTCAATGCTCAATAGTTAATACCAACAATTCCAAACACACTAACTCTAACACTAAATAATCCAACAATCAAACATTAAACAATCCCTCACATAATTTCAGCACTAATAATCTAGCAGTTGTACATCTATTCATCTAGAAAAAACCCAATACTCTAAACCAAATTGCGAGGTAGGGGGTCGGATGTACGTAGCTTTACTCTTGAATTAGCAACACAAAGAGACTGTTTCCGAATGACCCAGAATGAAAATTGCGTGGAGAACTACCTCAAATGACTACAAACACCCAACATTTTAAAATAAGAACAACAAAAAAATGTTACTTCCTATGTCTCATCCATTTATCTTTTTTTTTGTCTTTGTGAGACGTATTTTAATCAAATGTAAACAAATGAATGAAACGAAGGGAGTATATATATCAGTAATCACAGCTGAAAATCTGAGAAGGAAGGCGCCAAGCTTCAATCTTTGTAGTACACATATCATCAAGAACATTACTATGACACCATCTGCAATTAGGATTTGAATTACAAACAGATTGATTGATTACTTCAATACAACTTTGGATCTGATTTGCATTCTTATTATTGTTTTTTATTTGGGTGTTGGTTTTTTGCCTTAGATTTGAAGAAACAAGTAGAGTTCTTCGTGATTTAGCTATGGAAGGTGTTGGGCAGCAGTTTATAAGAAGTAAAATGAGAATTAGTGTGAAAAAAGTTGTGGAATTTGAATAATGGAGTTTAATAGTAGTAGTTGCCATGGAATTTGAGCAAATTTGTTGGCTTTTTTTAGGGGATTTATTTATTTGATTTTTGAGGTGGGATTTTGTTGTCAAATGGTATAGAGTGTAAGAACACCAAGAATGAGAGAAGAGAAAGAAAGGGGAAAAGGGAAAATCGACAAGAAAATAAGAGCAAGATGTCAAGCACGTTTTAGAGATTGTAAATGATATTTTTTCTTTTTTCTTTTTAAAAGAAAGTTTCGGGACAAGTTTGATGTCGACAGAATTTAAATTCAGTTTATATTACTTGTTTACATCATTTTTCTTCTGATGAAAAACATGTGAAAGAACATGACACACGAATGGGTAGGGATTTATGGAAAGTAAATCGGAATGACCGTAACTCTCTGATAGGAAACTGAAATAACTTGTTTTCTTATATCAAAGTTACCACCTTTCGTGATTTTTTAGTTAGGCACCGCTTTATGAAATTATAGCCAAAAGTTATGATTAATAAAAAAATCGAAAGAAATATAGGTATAATTTGTTAATTAATTACTTAAAGAAAAACTATGTTATGTAGAAGTTATTTGAAAGATATAAATACTCTTACAAAATGTAGTTTTGTCTAGTGGTGGTCATTAGACCGACCCGTAGGTTACATGCTAGTGGCATGACCCAACCGCCCCGTCCTTGAATTGGGTCGATTGGTCTTTTCCAACCTAGCCACTTCCGACCCATCATAGCAGAGTAAAGACAAAAAATGAAACATTAGTTCAACCGTCATACTAGGTTCGGAGTCGACCAACCACGAGTCCACATGCCACTATATCGCTAGAGTTAGATGGGTCAATTTGATGAGCCCCTTCAAATTCATCCAATACGACCCGACCCTTGATCACCTCTAATTTTCTTTCTAACCAAATCTCATTGATGAGAATAGGTCTGGTCAACCATTCGGTCTGGCCCGGGACGGGTTGGACCGGTTCGACCCGAAAAGCGGCCCAAGGTGGGGATTTGGTCGAACGGGCCTAGTAGTTGTGGACCCGAAACTGGCACAGGAGCGGGTCAAGTGTGGGTGAGGGCGAGGGCGAGTCGATGATGCGTTAGGTGGGATTACTCGACCTGAGCCCGACCCGGAGTGAGAGCGGGTTGAGGGTGGGCCAGGTACGGGCCATACATACCGGTTTAAAAATGGCCCGATGGATGGCTTGAGTTGGCTCGCATGTTTGAACACCGAAAATAATAAAATAGGCAAACAAATGGATGAGTAGCTGAGTAGGGAGCCTCTGGAGTCCGGATTACATTGATATAGAAAGATTCATTGTTTGATCAGTAGGTCTTGCTTAAGACGGGTCGGATCTTAAGACGGGTATTTTGTGAGAGGAAATGGGTAGAGGGGACAAGGTGGACTCCCCCCATGTGCTCTCCACTCACCCTTGATGGGTATTTTGTGAGAGAATATGGTATCCGTCTTAAGCTTAAGACGGATACCTCCGTCTGAAATAAGAATTTGTGTTCATTGATTACTTTAGCTTCTTCATTTAACCACTTAACGAAACCAGAAGCAACAACAACAATTCTTCAATTGAATTTAGAATTGGATTTCTACAATAACTTGTCTGGTTTATTCTTCCAACATATTATCATACAGCATATCATATGCTAACAAAAATACCCAGAAGATATAATCAATTTATCACCATACAAGATTACCAGGACATTAATGGATTGCAACACAGATTACCCAGATACCCCATCTCATAACTTAACTGCCCATTTGATCAAGGTGCATACTTTTTCTTTAATTTTGTTAATTTCCAAATTTAATTCGAATTCATACATGTATTGCTGATGTTTGCTGATGGACATTAATGGGTAATTTTGCTAGTTTTCAACCCATTCTAGATGTTTGCTGATGTAACTGTTTACCTAAATCCAATTGTCTGTACGTGAGTATTTAAAATAGGATGTACAATTAGTCTTGTGTAGGGCGGTTTTACGCAAAGATTGGGTAAAAGGATCCAAATCGTAAGAATATCAACGACTGATTGTTTTGTATCTAAAAGTTACCCTTTTGGCTTATACACAATGAAGGTTCTGTAACGATTTTTAACGGATTTGAATTACAGAATTCCCAAGATCTCATGCATGTTAAGTATTAAGATTAAACAAAATGGTGATTAACAAACTTACTTGGATGTGGAAGAATTCTAATAATATGCTAATAAAAAGAAGTATAATAAAACCCAAATCGCAGCTTCGTGAATAATAATATAATCCGTGAGACCGTCTCACAATAACGCCCCAAGTGTTGCGCCTCTACCGGTATCCACACAATATGAGTGTGTATGCTAGTACAAACTTTATGGGCAATTTTCTTCCCTCTTAGTTCCCTTGAGATTTTTCTCTCTAGAAAAACTCATGGTAAACACCTTCCTCTATATATCTTTATATAGGGAGTTCAAGGGAATCCTAGACCATCTACGATTGGGAAAGTATAATAAGAATAATATTATTCTTATTCCTTTCATAATTAATCAATATTAATTATAATATTGCCTAAAACTCATCTAGTGTGTGACCCTGTAGGACTGACTAATACTACCCGAATCCCAACTCATTTAGGACTAAGACTACAAGCGGCTCCTAGCAGAACATTGTAGCCACATAGAATTAATCAGTTATACAATATTACGGACATATGGGCATACTAACTCTTTCAGTCTCCCACTTGCACTTATGTCCTATAAGGCACCATAATCTCTTTGCTTTTATCTCTTCAGATGAGAATAGGGTAGGCGAAGTATCATCCCTATAAATCTCAATCTCTTTTCTCGAATTTCTGAGCTGAATTGTTACAACAGACGACTGACTTTCACCTCGACTGGGCATGGCCATGTACTTACACAATTCACACTCATCGAGAGGCCGAAGATGATAAACTTCTTTCATAAAGAAGGAGCAAATCCCATCTTGTCTAACCACATCCTATCACATGTTCCATGACAAGTCCTACCATCACCTTTATAGCCACCAGTCACGGTTGACGTTTGGTGATGTCAAAACTAGCACTTCACATGTACAGAATAATGAAAGACTCAGGTCTAAAGACTACCAATTACGGTGAAAGAAACTTTGTTGACACTAAGCGAAACCTTAACAAAGTTCTTTGACGGGTCCGTCTAATACATATTCCTAACATGTATCAATGTGCCTGGTTTGATATCGCAGTATCAATGACTTACGGAACATAGTCATCAACCAACTCACATACTAATCATTATAAGGCACAAGTGTCCCTTTCACTATGCCATGATTAGAGACTTATATAAATACATTATCTTATAAAACAGAGTTCCATAACCAAGTCACGCACTTGGTAATCTGTTTAAACAATGTATACTATTTTGGGACAAACATTCAATTATACCATAATTAAATGTAAAATCAATTCTTTTATCATATAAAAGAAACATGTCATACAAACGTATCAATCATGTCGAACATAACCTCCCACTGAAATGAAGACCTCTCGGTAGTATTAAGACCACTCGCTAATGCGTCTTATACAAATCGCAGTATTATGACTTTTCATATTATAGCCGCGAAAGAGGTTTTGTACGGGACATGCAACCATTGCATCGGTCATTATCTTGCATATATTTATTTTACCTTATCTAAATAAAGTAAACTCAATAACACGCGTTTGATTCATAAATCAAATGTACTCTTTGTTTCTTCATAAGCAACAAAGTATATAGTGTGTATATGTTTGATTTTTCAAACCAAGCACTCTATTTGATGCTTCATAAGCAACAAAGTACTCATTTTGTTGTAAAATTAGTCATAGCAACGTGCTTGAAACCATTTCAGCATGCAATTACTTTTCATATAAACAAAATGTGTCCAGATTACAATCGGGACCATACTTGTCTATATGAAGTTGATATCAATGTAACACGCTTACAATGATTACTTCATCACAAGAAGAACACTTTCTTGGTTCTTTAATATGAATATTTTCACATGTTATTCATAACAGTCACAAGGACTAGATCGGTATTCTACCCGTCATACGAGCGCATAATAAACAACATTTTTGCTAATAAGTCTCCACGAGACAACAAAATGTCGTTTCTTGAATACGTATGTCAACTACATACCAATCATAAAAGAGAGTTTACTCCCACTAGTTTCCTTGTATACACAATACTCTCATCATCTCAAAGATTTCAAAACCATTTTGAATTACTTTGTTGAGATCGAAGATTCCAACTTTTAGATACTTGTTTCGGTCTATAAATAAACCTTTAAAACTTTTTCATTTACCTAGCGCACTATAATTACATGAATATTAAGATGTGTCTTACACAACTTATTGCATATTTCCATTTAAGGAAAACTATATTATTCACGTACGCCTCCTGTCAAACCCATCTCATGAATAATGACATTTGCTAGGAGAATCCAAACACTATATGGTTGTGACACCACCGGGTGTATCAATCAAAGTTCATACTTTGTAATGATACATGAAACTATTTTGGATTCATGGCCTCAAGCCATTTTACGCTTTTAGAGTTGGAGCCTATCATTGCTTCCTTTAAAAGTCAAACTTATGCGGGGCTTAATCACAAGTGATACATCCATGAACCTTCATGGATTTTACCTATCTCCTTCAACATTTGAAGAAGAATCATGCGATTCTTTACCTTTTCAGGATTATTCTACTCCCACTATTTCTTTATAGACACAATTCTCATTAAAGAATCATTCCAAGTGACAAACACTTTGTACTGGAATGAAGGGTAGATTTGATATTCTATCTTAGAATACCCCGTAAAGTTTATGTAAGAAATTCGAGACTAAATTTTAGAAAACTGTTTTCTTAACATTTTAAAAGTCTCGAATATCAATAAAATATAATAGGAACCATTCCAAGCACATATCTTATATGTAATATATTTTCATTGTCCTAGATAGAAACAATTTCAAAATTGTGTACCAAGATACTTTAGAGCACATAACTCCAAAAATAACGAGATCTGCATGACTCATCATAATAGATAGAACCATATTAAAATAAGTTCTTATTCTCTTATAAGACATAACATTCCACAATTATTAAGAAAACGCTCATCATCAAATATAAATAGTATGATATTTTCCATTTGGGTCTAACCCGCATGGTTATGTCTTCGGGACATTCCCAAAAGACCTCAAACTAACTTAGCTTGTGATGTCGTTTAAAGAAAACAATTTTTCTCTAATATTCTTATAGTGAAACTTACACTGTCTTGTAGTGAAACAATTTCATTACTATTATGATGATCATAAACACTTGATTCAAGCTTCTCCTTTCGATCAAATCGAAAAATATTGATCTGACTTCCTAAGTTATTTTTACTTCAATCTGATTCTATTTCAAACTTTTAAAACAATCGGATCAGACTTTATGTTCATCATATGAACATATGCATAATTACTGAAAATAGTAATTACATTGAAGTATTATAATCTCATACCTTAGCAACATGACTTATTCAACCCACACATATCTGAATATGTGTGATCAAACTAGTTGGTCGCCCTTTTACTACAACTAGTTCGAGCACCTTAAATCCTTTTAGCATATAAACAAACTACACATGCCTTAATTGATCCAAATCAATAAGGCCTAGAAATCCATCATCATGGAACTTCTAAACGTGTTTCTCGTTTCATGGCTCAAAAGACATTGTTGTAAGCGTGTGAAACTTGGGTCATAAGACTTGAACCCTTTGCATTACATGTTATAGATTAGATTGAACAAAACTAAAATTGTCTTAACCAGAAAAAGAACAACATTTGTTCTTTATAAAATATTAATTCAATTTATGTTTAAACATGAAAAGAATTAACATTCTACTAATGACATTGTATGAATAACTTTTATTCAAATCTAGTTTTGAACAATATAACATTCAAATGAATAAATTATACGCAAAATGCAACAACATTTGTTCATTATACACGTAGATTTATCACATTCCTTACCATGTCTCTACTACCACAGGTCATTACATCATAATGTAAATACCATCTTTGGTATCTTATACCTTATAGTAGAATATTCGTAGTAACTTTTACTTCTATAACATGCAATTCCAGTTTGAAGTCATACTTCAATAACTTTCGCAGATCTTCGAGACATTTCTATGAGCTACCTTTTCAATGCTATTTGTCATTACATTAATGACGATAATTACTAAATGATTTCCATACCTTTAGACATTGATGTTAAGGTAGGACTTGACAACGATTGTCCTTCCCATTCCCATTATCAGTGTCTAAGCTCATATCTGAAAGCCTCTTTGCTAATGAACTCAAAGAACATTAGTTTCTGAATCTTCTTGATACAAGGCTCGATTGTCTTCATCATCTTATGTCACCAAGTGAGAAATTCGCTTAATTTACGTGCCCAATTCATTATGAACTGACTGTAACTTAATACATAATTGAAACAATTTCAGTCATCAACCTTTGATAATAAGGATATCCAATTACTCATAAATTATCAATATAATTATGTCATAATAATGACGAAGGAAGTAACTGGATAATCCCACATATTTTTTCTCACTAAGCGGGAACAATTCCACTATTTTAGACAATTGACATATATGGTACGAATTGTCATCTTTATGACTTTCGCTATATAGTCTAAACTATACATTAGCATTGAATATGCTTCGCTAGAAATTCTCTTTTGAAGATAAACCTCACTTTGCATAATTGAGAACAATTCTCAAAGAAACCAATTTATCAATTTGAACGATTCAAACGCATTTGAAAAACATGACAACAATGACATCTTACAACTATCAACATATTTAAAACTAAAATCGATATATTAATAAACTGTGATTATCTTAACCAATTTAAGACACAATTTGCACGACATTCTTAAACAATTTTAAGATAAAATCACTACACACATAACCCTCATATGTGCATAGTATTCTAGGATCCCTAATCATATATAACGTGAGTGAGCTTTGGCTCATCGCCCAAATTACACATATCAAGGTAGCCATCAAATGTCAATCGCATCAAATGCGACTCCTAGTCGTCATGTAACATCTTATGTGACTTGACTATTTGCCCCAAAGTCCAAAACTGTTTTGATAACTTTGTTAAGTGTACCAAATCTCACGTGTGGATAACTGTTACCCACCTGCTCAGCTTACATAGAAGGAGTACTCTACTTTGGCAGACAATACTTCCAACGATATAAGTTTTTACAGTCGTTAATTTGGAAGGACATTACTTAATATTTTAATTGAGGGAAGTTGGAGTCAAACATGACAATTTAATCACCTAATCAAATTAGGGTTTGTTACATATCTAATCTAATTAGATCCAATCAAATTGGGATTTTAAGACAATCTTAAAATTGGGTTTCCAACCATAAATTAGGGGTTTTCTTAAATCAATTAAATTAGGGTTCCTTCTAATCAAATTAAAGGAATTCATCATAATATCAAATATTACAATACAATACAACATCTAACATGATACAACCCTAAATTTAATATTTAACAACATAAAACAATTGTATACAATTGAACTAATTCAATTCAAAACTCCAATATGAAAACTCAAGAATAAACACAAAGATACAACAATTGTATCTAAAGGTGCAACCTTTTAATCTAATACTTAACAATACATGTTCGCTCTGATACCACTGAAGGGTTCTGTAACGATTTTCAACAGATTTGAATTACAGAATTCCCAAGATCTCATGCATGTTAAGTATTAAGATTAAACAAAAAGGGTGATTAGCAAACTTACTTGGATGCGGAAGAATTCCAATAATATGCTAATAAAAAGAAGTATAATAAAACCCAAATCGCAGCTTCGTGAATAATAATATAATCCGTGAGACCGTCTCACAATAACGCCCCAAGTGTTGCGCCTCTACCGGTATCCACACAATATGAGTGTGTATGCTAGTACAAACTTTATGGGCAATTTTCTTCCCTCTTAGTTCCCTTAAGATTTTTCTCTCTAGAAAAACTCAAGGAGTCAAGGTAAACACCTCCCTCTATATATCTTTATATAGGGAGTTCAAGGGAATCCTAGACCATCTAGGATTGGGAAAGTATAATAAGAATAATATTATTCTTATTCCTTTCATAATTAATCAATATTAATTATAATATTGCCCAAAACTCATCTAATGTGTGACCCTGTAGGACTGGCTAATACTACCCGAGTCCCAACTAATTTATGACTCAGACTACAAGCGGCTCCTAGCAGAACATTGTAGCCACATAGAATTAATCAGTTATACAATATTACGGACATATGGGCATACTAACTCTTTCACACAAGATTGCAGCTATTTAGATGCTGTATCTCAAATCTCAATTGTGTTTCATTTATTATTTTTGTAATTTTTAGTAAGAATCAGAGCTAAATCAAGTAGGATTTGATCATTTGATCCCTTGTGTAATGTGCAAAAGGGAATTGCTGCTCCACATCTTATTATAGTTTTAAAAGCGCGCCTTAGTCGTGCTTGAGCTATAGGCTCGGTGAGGTAGGCAAAACGCGTGGTGGGAACCTAGGTGTGCCTTGGGCATGAGCTACAGCCTGCAGCAACTCAACAAGTACTCCATTCATCCCAATCATTTGTTTACGTTATTTTTATTCTCTGTGGGTGTATTTTAATCAAAGGTAAACAAGTGATTTGGACGGAGGGAGTAATGCGGACTGCTATGCAAATTATGTTTATTTTTGTTCTACATCTGTCCTTTCCTTCCCTTTGCCCCATTATCAGCTCATAGATGGTAGTTGTCTTTAAAATAAAAAAGGGACGTGCTTTTTCACATACGGATTTTACTCTTTCACATACGACTTTCACCCTTTAACCCTTTACCATTTTTTTCTCCTTCACTCATCTCTCTTCACCACCAACAAAATCTCCGTCCAACACCTCTAATACTCCGGTCACCGACCGATGGTACTATGGCCGACCTCCCTCCGACCGACCATGCTCCTCTGCATTGGCCGAACTACTTCGATGACCAGTCGCCACTCCCTTCTCCCTCGGCCCCTCCCCCCGCTCTGCTCTAACCACCACGGTTCCCTGCTCCGACCAGCCTCTCACATCCCCAACCCACTCCGTCCCTCCCACAGTCAGTTGCGCCACCCAACCCAGCAACCACCTTTCTTCACAACGCACACTCTCACACACACTCTCACGCATAACCACCCCGCACCACCCCCATAACCACCGTGCCCACCTGGAACCACGACCGACCGTCGACCACCCTAACTACCGCGCCTTCCACCAACCCCAAAACACCCTAATTGACATTTATTGCTCATATGAATTTCGTTAGTTTATAAACATATTAATTTCAATAAAAAAAGATTAATAATTGCTAAAAGGTAAATTTACTTTACTAATTGGAGGATTACAATACATTGTTTAAGTTTTTGAGGAAATCGGAAACGATTTTAGGGTAGGATGTATACATTTTGATTATATTTAAGAAAAAGGGTATGATGCGGAAAGTTAATGAAAAAGTGTATGTGGAAGAGTAAAATCCGTATGTGAAAAAGTAATTCCGATAAAAAAGGGTTGGTGCACGATATTTGATTTGAAAATACATTTTTTGTTTGTAAAAATGGCGTGCATTGGCTTCTCCCCTTGCGCCTCGTCTCCACTGGTACTCATTGCGTTGGTGCGCCTCATGCCTTTCAAAACTGAGCTTCACACAGAAGTGTTATAGAGATTGTCATCAGCAACAGCGATTTAGTTTTTTTCTTAAGACTTGGAACCAAAAGAATAAACAATCTTTTCTCTTTTGGATATGGAAGGATCTGGAATGATTTAAAGTTCTTCGACAATCTGTCTCTATTTTGTTATTCTCACGTGGCAGCGTCCAAGCAAGTTCATAGATATATGGAAAGAAGAAGACTTTATTCTTACAATGATTATGCCTGTCTTTAATCTACTGAACCCTCCATGCTAGTTTCAGGCTTTTAGATGCACTTATTGTCGCTTTATGGTATATGATAAGAACCATAATTCTAGTTGGAGTTGGTATTGGTAGTAATTATTGGTACAAATCCGATGACTGCATAATGAAGTTTGGAGCACTGCTACTGTGAATGTAATGACTAAAGCCTTGGAGCATCTTTTATTGTTGGTCGGCTTCTTTGCGAATCTTGGGCTGTGTCTTATTATGCAACTGATCCACTGTTATTTCTATACTCTAAAGCTCTTTTAGATTGTTTAAACAGGAAGAGGAAGTCTGTGCTCAGCATGTTAACCATGGTGATACTTCGTATACATCTATCATGAACAAAATGTCAACGGAACTTGTTGGTTGCAAAAACAATACATGCGAAGTGCGTACTTCAACTGATAGTTGCTTGGGACCCTCGGTCTCAGGCGACATAGAAAAGGTCAAGTATTTCAGTTATGATACCCCTCTTGCTGAAGTAACAGGATTCTGGATACCCGTTTCAGTTCCTCCTCTGTCCGAAAGTGAGCGTGATGAGTGGACCCGTGGCTGTCCGTCAAATGGAGGTTACTATAAGGAGACTGATAATTGGTTTGGTCAAGAGAAAGAGTTGACAATGTGGGATGTGGTTGTTGAATTGTTACTTGCAGGCCGAGGAAAAGTAGGCACTTTAGTGTCAGATGAGTCTCAAAGCTTCAATGGTTCACCTTCATCAATATCTAGCCATCTACTTGAGCAAGCATGGAAAGAAATAGCTTTGACTCTTACAGAAACTAATCTTAGTACGGTAAAAGAAATCCTAGAAACACCACCGCCTAAATGGTTACCCGACAGTTCTGCTTCTGCTTGTATGCTGTGTGGTGTGAGGTTTCATCCAATCATGTGCTCACGTCATCATTGCCGATTCTGTGGAGGCGTCTTTTGTGGTGATTGCACCACAGGGAGAAGCTTGTTGCCGTCAAGATTTTGTTGTGCAGATCCAAAGCGTGTTTGTGATGTATGTTGTGTGCGGCTTGAATCAGTTAAGCCTCATTTGATGGATCAAGTAAGTCGTGCTGCTCAATTACCTACCCATGACGTCACTGATCTTAGTACTTTGAGATCATGGCTAAATTTTCCGTGGGCTGACTCCATGGAATATGAGATTTACAAGGCAGCCAACACAATTCGATCATACCATAGTAAGGTAATAATGTTAATGGCCATCTGAGATCATTTTTAACCTCAAACCTTCTGTTTTTACCCTTCTGCTCTCAATGAACGGGTAAAATGTTAATGGTCTTTCTGGTATTTGATGTTCGGAGTATATTCATGAACATTATGATTAAGATGCTGAGCATATTTGTTTTTAGTCTTGTCCTGTCAATGTTAATATAATGTTTGTTGATTTGTTGTTTGAGTATACGGAAAAATTAATGTGGTTTAGGTCAAGATAGATTAGTTTATCGATCGGGCAATATATGTGAGAGAATAGAGGATAGAGAGCGATGAACTCGCAAATTAAGTTCATTGTTAAGGGTTATTCTTTTTATAACCACAGTGACTTGTTTCTGTATATTTGGGTTATGGTTGACGCTTTCATGGCTCTGCTCCTTAGGTTGGTGCTCTGAAAGTAGAGAAGAGGATTCCAAAAAGAATCTTAAAACAAGCTAAAGGCCTTGCAATACTTACGGCTGTAAAAGTTGGAGTTGGCATCAGCTACAGCATTGGCACAGGACTTGTGATTGCTCGTCGAGAAGATGGTTCATGGTCTCCGCCATCAGCTCTGTCCTCATTTGGTGTTGGTTGGGGAGCTCAGGCAAGTTTCTTGTTTTGTTCAACCTTGAAAGTTTGTTCAAGAAAAAAGTCAAGTCCTTGAGAAAGATGATATCTCTAGGGATAATCAACTTCTTTTTTAATCACGTCCTAAATCAATCTTTCACAAAATTTAAGAAAAGAATAATTTTATTTGGTTTCCACGACTATTCATGTTAGCCAACCTCAAATATTTTGCTACGAGGGCTTTGTTGTTGTTTCAGTATTACGATCATATGAAACCTCTAAGAGGTAACCTAGGTTACTCATACCCAGTTAGAAGCATTCGACAAGGGTGCATGTCTAAGTGTCATACTTGATTAAAAATATTTGTATACTAAAGTGTCATACTTATTCGCGAGTATCCCACGGGGTCATATGAAAAGTCAGAGTAACATAAAAAGCCACTTGTGACAATCAAATTATCAGAGGCTTTCCCCTTCCCACCTAGTGTATCTCTTGTAATTAGGCAGAACCACTGGAGTCGTGAATTTCGTTTCGATGGCCTTATGTTTGAAGTATGGTTACATGTTTATGTAATGTTTATGTATATTGGTAATTTGAACATCGTGGTGTACAGGCTGGAGGTGAATTGACAGATTTCATCATTGTCCTAAGAACAACTGAGGCTCTAAACATATTTAGTGGGATTGGGCATCTTTCAGTTGGCGCTGGATTGAGTGCAGCGATTGGCCCTTCTGGGAGGACAGTTGCTGCAGATGTACGGGCTGGCGACGGTGGATATAGTGCCTGTTATACTTACAGTTGCAGTAAAGGTACATCTCTTACATAAGCGATGTTAAAAAGCGAAAGTGCTAAGGGAAATCTTTCCAGTATCAAAAATATGAATTCCAAATTAAAATTTGCTGTCTTAAATATTTTTCTGGCGCTGCCGTGGAGAAGGTTTTGCGTATCTGGCCCTTTCAAAGATTGCCCGCAGTTTTAAGAGGCTGCGCTATTAAATCAATTCTCTTTTCGTTCATGACAAATGTGGACATGAATTCATACATTGTGTTCATTTCCTTGATAAATTCAATACCTACACCAAACAATTTGCTCGAACATGTTTTGTTTCTAAAGCTGTTGTGTTAAATATGGTTGTGTAACTGGTCTATTCAGGTGCGTTTCTTGGGTGTTCTCTTGACGGGAATTGCTTCACTACTAGGACCAGAATAAATTCTCAGTTTTATGGAAGTCAGTTTATTAGTGCTTCCGAAATTCTGCTTGGCACATTGCCGAGTCCACCAGCTGCATCCATTCTCTATCAAGCTCTGGCAGATTTGTATCAAAAACATGATATTTGATCTCTCTTGGTTTCCAGCACCTAAGGCAAAGATCGAGCGAGTAGAGAGCAGTCAGGACTCGGAACAAAGAATAAAATCACGGTCCGTTCCCTAGCATCCTAAATAACCTTGATATTTACCGGACCCCTCGCAGGACATATTCAGAAGATGCACGTAATGCAATGCTTACTGTATTAGTCAGGATATCCTTACTCGATAATGAAAAGCTAATATTGTGGATGAAAGATGGCTCTGTCTATTCGACTTGTACATACTTGTAGCGCACTAGCGCAGGGCCGCCACCATACATACAGGTAATATTTCGTAAATTTGGTAATAGAATGTAAATTAATTATTTATTTAGTTACCGAGTATTTTTTATGTTTATAGAATTGTTTCAGATGTACGGAGTATTTAATTATCCGTACACTGGTAATACTTTCTAGTGATTTATAATAGAGCCGTTGCTAGCCGTTACTCTCATATTTTCGGATATAGCAAGAATTAGTTATATTCTAATTACGGAACTAAATAATATGTACAACCCTCGAAATTGCCTACGGTATTTCGCACAAATTATATACAGCTTATATGGAGTACTGTGCAAGTTTTTTTTTTTTTTTTGACAGAGTTAAGTTACATTTGATGGCTCTATTCGCTAAAGAATGAGCCGTCTTATTGATAGATCTAGGAATATAGCAGAAACTAAGACAGTCGAAGCCGCAAGCAAAGTCCATAATATCCTCAGTAAAAGCACGTCAAATGTCACCACTTGCCCTAAAATCAAGGAAAACGCAAGTCAAGGTTATAAACCCCAGTTCATGGATTATACATTAGAGGTAGTACATCTGATTATGTACTTTCTGAGTTTTATGACAAACTTTTTGAGTTTTATTTTAAAGAATTTGAGTTTTTAGTATAAATTTTGTGAGCATGTTTACTTAAATATTAAGATAAAAAAAAATATAACATTGCTCAAAAACTATACTTATAAATTAAATAATTTTGAGTTTTTTCATAGAAAAAAATATTATGTAACTTGTAAATTGTGAATACTCAAAAAAAATATATATTAGCTCGAAAAATCAAAGGTTATGAGGTAATACATCCGATGTATAATCCTTTTTCCCTATAAACCCCACAAATTCTCGTTTAAGACGGGATTATACATACCAAATCACCCTACTTGTTGCCTAGAAAATACCAAAAATTTTATCTTTATTACTACCATGTGGTAGTATTTGACCCGTCGTAAATTTATGACGGATAGTGCCCGTCTTAAGCAAGACTTACCGATAAACCCCTGTGACGAGTTGAAGTTAGTGTAGTGTATTACTGTATTATATACATGAGACATACTCCATCCAATTCAATGAATAAACTCATTTAACCATTTCAGTGAGGAAAAAAAATAAATGGATCATCGTAATTGAAACAGAGGGAGTAATAGTATGTGATAAATTCATTGACCTTTTTAAATGAGGAAAAGTTAAAAGAGTTATCATTATTGAAACAGAGGGAGTAATAATATGCGAGAAGTTAAATGATAATCGAATGAGTATGGTTTTTGAGAATCCAAACATGTCATATGATGTAGTATCCAAACTACTATTTGCCTACGTCCACGCCACAAAGTCCTCGAACCCGGATGGTTTGCCAAAATCCAAAGTCCACAAAACGAGCAAACATCTCTAACATTTAACCTTGTTTCCCCCGAACCCTTTTGTCGCGAAGGGGTGTAACCGAGCCAGTTGGTGGGCTCGGGATAGGAGCTCAACTCGAGCTCGATGTTATTATTGTTTTTGTTATTTTTTTCACTTTTAATATCAAATTTGAAATAACTATATTTGAAGATATACTTTACAATTATTATGAAAATATAGTCACAAAGCTTAAATAATACGGAGTATTTCAATAAGAACAAAATTCGTCGCAAAATATAAAGTTGAATAATAATAAAACGAATAAGACAAGCCTAAACGAGCTTTCAATCCGAGCTCGGATAAGCTCGGAACTGGCTCGGATTTGGTCATGCTCGGCTCGGAATTAGTTTTGACCGATTTCGAGCCGAACTTTGACCGAGTTGATTCCAAAGGCTCTACGAGCTGGCTGAGATCATGTACAGCCCTAGTCTCGATTTATGAGGTGATGACTTTGTGGGGTCCCGGATGTGAACCCCGGGGAAGAGTGGGACATGCTCTTCTATTGTGACTGCTGCCTTCGTTCTTTCAGCAGATGTTCCGACGTCTGATGGAATGTCAGCTGAATTTGCATTTGAGAACGGTATGATTGGGCTTGTGAAGGCGTGGGAAGGGGAGAGGCCGGATTCATAAAGAATGTGGACCTATTGATATCAAATTCACACTTGGAAGTTCAAAACGTCAGTAATCCATAGCACACACGCTATGACTGACCCGCATTCAGACAGATCAGTATTGCAGTCTGCAGAGCCGATCAATATGTCTTGTGAAATGGCCGCTGACAGAAGACTATACTGTCATGTTTGCTTCAGCGCATTGTCTTGGATGGCAGAAGGTTTACTGCAGTTGGGTCAAAACTCGGATGAAACACATTAGACACAAGGAAAACCACAATAACATGCTTTAACTAAGAAGAACTGCAATCAATCTTTATGTTTAAACAAGAAAACAATAGATATTCAATTATCACTTGTCAGTAGTAGCGGAATCAAGATTTAGAAAATTCGCTTTCTACCTGTGCCCGCTAATCCCCTTTAGATCCGCCACTGCCTCTGGTTAGGAAAATGAGCATTCCATGAAACTTAAGTTGGAGAAATGACAGGGCAAGTCTCCCTTGGCAAAATATAAAAGGCTACTTACTCACTCACTTGAGCAATGCTCTTTTTTCTTTTGCCAAAGGAGGAATTGCCCTGCAATTCCTTAACTCTACATTATACTTGTTCCTTTGTAGCCTGCATGCTGTATCCGTGCATGCTCGACTGCTCGAGTTGCTACTGAAGTTATGGAGTGTTGCCATATTTATAGATCATTCTTATAGCATCTTGCTTTGGATATCCGCCTTGTTGGAGGCGTAAAGGGCATTCATTATTACTTACTAGAGATGTCTTAGCATATGCTTATTCACAATTCCTTTGGAAGATATAAATGTGATTTGAATGTATATATCCGTATATTTTTATCGTCTTCGTGTCGATCCTACATTTTCTAGATCATTTGGCTTTGTTCCGGAATAAAGGCCAATAACATTGAATTTTGTAACTTCTCTCGTAGTGAGCAAATATTCGTGTAACTGTCGGTCTTGTGAAAGACGGTCATATAGGCTCATGTATAATTGTATTACTTGTATACACGGTGTTCTGTAATAAGTCATAACTATCATTATATGAGATACGTAACATAGAACAATGTTATACGTGTGCAAGTGTGCAGCGATCTTATTTAAGTATTTATTGATTCGTACAAGTTGTCCCCTCTTCCCCCACTTTGATTGACAGGGGTGCAGTGGCGAGGGAGGTAAATAGGCTGCTCGACCATCCCAACTACGACTCAAAGTCTCTAATTTAAGAACCATAAGTTGCATGTTCTAATTTTAAGAAAATGGTGTAGATGTCAACTAGCTTAGTTAGTAAAGTTCTGAGTGGTGATACTCATGACTAGGGTTCAAATCCCGTCAGCATCACAAAGCCGAGTAAGAATACAGCCTCAAAACAATTAATTACTAGCTAGGTAAAAACTTTAGTAAATTTGTTTTTAGTTTCGCCTTTAACTCTTTAGAATGGTAAGCCAGAAACAATGCATCCGCCGTAGGTGATGAAACCATTCAAAGTGGCTCTTCGACGGAGGAAAGGGTAGAGTTAAGTATAAGAAAGCGTCGGCACTTGGTATGTTGATTATGTTGTTGTAAACATATACCAAAGTATCAAGCATTTCCTTTATGTTACCCCCGACCCTTTATGTTTGTTCCTTCCCCAGTCTAAAAGTGATGGTATGTCTTGTCAAATTTGGAATCGTAAGTACTTTCGTACTAATAAGCTCTTTGAAGAATATGAAGATTATTGGCATTATGCATTTATGCCACAATATTTGTCCATATATGAATGGTAAGGAAAATGTGTATATGTGATGCTGAAAATCGTCTACATGAAGTTTGACCAACCAAGACATAATACATAAACAGGTGAGTCGTGTAATTCATCAATTTTAGTCGAAAACGTAGCAATATAGATCAATTTAACACACGACATATCAGACAATCTTAGGACACCAGCTAGGGCTACCCAATCTCGGTACCACCCTCTCACATGTTTTTATGTAGGCTCATTTTTATAGGGGTCTCTACTTATTGCATGTGTGAGGGTGATATCGAGATTGGGTGTCATCTGGTTTATAAAAGAATTTAATACATGTAGCCTAGTTAGGGATGAAGTTAGGTCAAAATTGTTCAGCATGTGCTTAGCTTCCTCCCTACATGTCATCATATCAGCCATCAACTACGTCCACACTTATGTTAGTAAAAACACTCGAATTTGTTTAACGAGAGATAAAATATTGATATATGTAGTTTATTTTCGCTGTGTATATTTCCAACGTTCAACCAAACTGTATGATGTACTAATGTAGAGTATACAATAGCCTATACAACCGTCTTTCATAAGGCCAACAGTTACAAGAATATTTGATCACCAAATAAAAGATGCATTAAAAAATTCAAGATTAATGGCTTATATTGCATGGCAAAGCCAAATGATCTAGAAAATGTAGGATCAACAAGGAGAAGATAGAAAGATACTGATACAATAAAATCACATTTGTATGTTCTAAAAGGAATTGTGAATAAGCATATGCTGAGATATCCAAAGCAAGATGCTATAAGAATGAGCTATAAATATGGCAACATTCCATATTTTCAGAAGCAACTCGACTCGAGCATGCATGGATACAGTATGCAGGCTGCAATCGACATACAAAAGAAAAAATATAATGTAGAGTTGAGGAATTGCAGGGCAATACTCCTTTGGCAAAAGAAATAAGAGCATTTTCTCATGTCAAGTGAGTTAGTAGCCTTTTATATTTCGCCAAGGGAGACTTGCCCTGTCATTTCTCCAACTTAACTTTCATGGAACGCTTTCGCTGGATGGCAAAAACTTTAAATCCTGATACCGCTACTAATGATAGCTGATTGAATGTCTATTGTTTTCTTGTTTAATCATTGAGTTTGATTGTAGTTCTTTTTAGTTAACGTATGTTATTTTGGTTCCCTTGATTTGACAGGTTATCACGCAATGTAATGTGTTTCATCTGAGTTGCATCCTGTGTTTTCAGGCGAGATCAAGAGACGAAAATAAGTTTTGGAAATGAATCATGTCACTTTTCTTCATCTTTTCCGTCAACATAATATACTAACTAGACAATTAAAATTAACTGTTACCTTTTCCTCCAACTATCGGAAAAAAGCGTAAAGAGAATAGGCAAAAACTGATGAAAAAAATGAATAAATAAGTATATTAGTAGAAAGAACACTCCATCAAACAAGGGCTACACAACAATCAACTATTCTACTTGACATTCCATAAGACTATTTTCCAAAATCCAGTCTCAAACAAATCACAATAAAATTATCATGTATATATATGTATTCTAATTATGCTCTCTTTTCCCTTTCTGTCATGGCACCATGATTTCAAAAACCACCAGGTCCTAAACAAGAATAAAACATTCCGATTCTCAGTGCTCTTCTTGTTACAGTTCCGAGTGCAGTAAACCATCTGCCAGTCAGGACAATGCACTCAAGCAAACATGACAGTGTATAGTCGTCTTCTATCAGCTGCCATTTCACAGGACATTGATCTATCCCGCAATGGCGACCTGTCTAAATTTGGATTACCGAGTTTTTGAACTTCCAAGTGTGAGCTCGAGATCATCGGGCCCACATTCCTCATGAATCCTCTCCCCCTCCCACGCCTTCACAAGCCCAATCATTCCGTTTCCAAATGCAAATTCAGCTGACATTCCATCAGACATCGGAACATCTGCTGTACGATCAAAGGCAGCAGTAACGATAGGAGAACATGTCCCACTCTGCCCTGGGGTCCACATCCGGGACCCCCCACCGGCCATCACCTCATCTTTCAAGGCAAAAGGGTTCGAGGAAACAAGGCTAAATGTTGGAGATGTAGCCCCGTTTTGTGGAATTTGGATATTGTCGAGCCATCCAGGTTGGGGTTGGGCCTGACGTCCTGGACTTTGTGGCGTGGACGTAGGCAAAGAGTAGTTAAGTGGGTTTGCCCAAGGTGGACCCGCATAATAATTGTTATTTTTATTGTTGTTACCATTATCTTCCCAATCGTTCTTGCTTCGAGGAGTTCTACAGGTAGGCGAGCTCAATGGAGGTGTTACTGGAGCACTTATAGAACCCCCCGGAATGTATATGTAAGGAAGCTTGGGAGATGTGGATGAGGAGCCGGACGAAGACAGGTTTTTCAGCCATGGGATTAGGGAATTTGGATCAGTCTGGCCATTAACGAGATTGGGGTTATAATATGAACGCGCTGGGCTGGGGAACGAGGATGAAGCAGGACTTGGATTATAGGATGCTCCTGCACGTGGGCTTACGGGATATGATGAGCATGGGCTCACTGATGCTGAGCCACCTATAATATCCATTTGCTCCACTGGTTTGCAACCCTGCAATAGTTTTTCATAGGGGTGAGAAACAAGACCGAAAGCAAAGGCCAAATTAACATTTAGCTGTTCACTTTTCCGTACAAACTGAGGGTCATCTTTATATGATCGAGGCAAAATGACGTGACCTATCCTGTGAAATGAAAGACTTTATTTCTCGAAAATGAGGGACGCAGGAAAACACCATAATGAAATACTTGATTATCTACTGGACTAAAGAAAGTAACCCTCGCAAACTACGACAATAACAAGAACATTACTCGTGGATTAGTAGGTAATCCCATTATGGGACCGTTTAGTTCCGTGGAATTGCATCAAATCGACAACTCAGTGACAGTCAGAGCATAGACATTTCGACAAAGGAATAACATGCTCTTTTTTCGCGGTGTTGCAAATACTGGATGCGTTTACTCTATTCTATCAATAATTTTTCATACATTAGAGAATAATTTTGACGATTCCAACAAAAACATTACCGCAAGCGTTTCAAAAGCGCCTGTCAATAGAAGGGTGTATAAGGAAGAATATATGCAACCTTAATCCTATGTTAAGCTCACAATTCACAAAGGAGTAAAAAACAACCTTATCCAACGTTAACAACATAAGAAAGCACAAGAAGTTTATCTTTCTTTTTTTAACTTTATTTCATCATATTTCAGAACCCAATTACTCAAAGAACAACCAAGAACTTTGATCATTGACTCAAAAAAAAATGTCGACAATTTTTACGAACGGTTTATCAAAGTTCAAGGAAAAATTCATGTAAAATTGAACTACAAAATTACTTTTTATTTTGTTAACTGACCTTTCCAAATTTTCCAATTTAATTTGTCTTCAACGAATTATAAAAATCATACTAAGACTATTCTTTTGGACTTCACTTTTCTAAACTTTTCTAAACAAAATTTTCTGAATCTGAACTCAAATGAACTAATAAGATCTAAACTTTTCTAAACTGAACCAATACGGTTTAAATTTTTCTTAACGGAACTTAATTGGAAAGTTCTTGTATCTAATAATGAATTTGGTGACAATTTGACAAAAATCAAACAAACAAAATGATTTTAATTTCACTTGAACAACCACCTCACTAGAAAGGCCCCACAAGGCATAGACACATGCAAACAACATCTAATAAGGTCAATAACACAAAATAATTAAGTCTTAATTCGGTGGATACAGATTCCCATCATGTCTTTAACATTTCTTTTTCATTTAGCAATAATTTTTGAATTGGGACAATAGAATTCATGACCAAATTTTAGCAATGATCTTTTGTTTCATAACTTATAAACATCATAATCTTATGCATAGGAGTATATAGGACCATAGTGGGTCAAATACACTTGAGTTGTCTACTCTTTGGTCCAACCTATAAATGGATGTCATGCTCCACCACCTCACCTTTCTCCTTCTGTCCTTAGACTTGCCCACATAACATTATCATTGAGTGAGATTGTTCTTGTAATTACTCATTTCTTCCTCCTTAAGATTTTAATGTGGATAATCTTTGAAAACAACCCATGAACCTACATGTTATGTCAACATATAGTACAGTGGAAGAGCGAGGGGGCTAACAAGGGCAGTAATCCCGTCTTAGCAATAAATAGGTTCAAAGAATTGGGATGGTCTTAAAAAAAGGAGCTCCGTTAAAAAATACTCTCTAGGGGACCTCATTTTCACAAGCTCCCTCCCAGTAAAATGTCTATCTACACAAGCTCGCCTCGAATTCTATGTACTTAATAGTCATAGTTAGAATTGAAAAAAACTCTCTCTTAATCAAACATCGAAATTCAAATTTAACATTTGAAACAGGGTAATCCAAAATTACGGCAGCCCTTTGCAATAAGAATATAAAATTTAAAGTTTAAAATACAGATCTCCCGATGTGAGTTAATCGCCGAGAGAATAAATACAACACAAATTCTCATTTATGACGTGGGATAAAGGGGCAAGTGGGAGGGAGCTGTGACTTGTGAGAGGTCACTGACTGTCACAAGCAAGATGGACTGTACAACACAATGAGATCAACTTATTAATTTATATAAAAGATGTGAAATACATAATTAGTTGAATTGGTATTGCAAGTCACATATACAATTATACAAATATTGACTGCATGCGTGCATGAACACTCAAAGTTATGAATAGCAAGAAGTTGAAGAACCAAAATTTCAACACAAAATGTCACAAAGGATGTTGACAATCTAATTAAATCAAGCTCAACCATCAACATACAGGATCATCCAAAGAACGTCAAACTAAAACCCCACCTAAAAAAAATACTAAAACTTTGAAACAATGAAATTCCCTAGTCATTCATTATACGTACCGAACACGCCACATTTGGTCCAGCTTATAGTCATAATGCACACGCTTTTACAGATAACTACTGCTTATAATAATAATAATTCATACAATTAATTAATATATCAACTCTACGATTTTACTATAAAAACTATTGAGAAATTGAAGGGAAAATTATCAAAAAGTTAGTATTTCATTAGTAGGTTGGGTCAAAACGGATACAAGAAGATATGGTTACTAAATTACTTACATATGACAAAACTAACCCGGCTAGAATGATTCTATGCATATTACGCGACCCGTATTCAAACAAATGATCTAGAACCCGAATTAACCTAACCCCATGCGAGAGTGCAAGAGTGCAAAGACTAACCATCTGAAATAACCCCAAAAAAATCCAACTCGGATGCTTGCTAACTTAATAGACCCGAATTCGAACGGACAAGCATCCAACCCGATTGACCTAATTGGTAGTTCTACTAACTAACACTACTATAATAAAGTTAATAAAGCCATAGAAAACACTAAAATGGTTAATAAAAGTTATAAAACCACGCGATAAGTGCATCAATTTAAAGTCTATAAATCGGTTAATTATGCTGTAAATCTCCTTTGTGATTGATATATTCGTCATAAGCTTGTAACGGGTCAAGTATTATCCCCATAAGGATAGATAAGACAAAAGTTCAAGTGTATAGAAAGTAATTGTTTTTATCTACCCATGTGTATTTAATTGCCCCGTCGTAATTCACAAGCTTGTAACGAACGAAGGTGATCGATAATAAATCAAAATGAAAATTTATGTTAATCATTATAAGGACAGTACACCAACAAGTAAAAAATGAATGGAGAGAAAAAGACGAGAAAAGGGGGACCCACATGCACAGGTGTGTCATCACAAGTCACGTTCCCCATTCAACCCTACACCTTACCCGCATGCCCATGCTCGTGTTTGCCAAAGTATTTTTCCCGGGAATCTCGGTCGTCTTAAATTACTTTCCTACCCCCTTCCAACGTTATTTTGCCTTTAGTTTACCAAGGGTAATTTGGGTATGTTTACCGTTAGTAAAAGTTAAGTGGAATCCCAATAAAGACTATAAAAACACGAGGACAAAATTTACCCAAGGAAGAAAAAAGAGCACTTCTGTCAGAACACTTAAGCATGAGTTTCGGATTTTGCTTTTATTTATTTATTTATTTATTAATGTTCTTTAAATTTTGTCAGAAATAGCGGAAAGTTGTCAAAGTATGTTATTATGTTATTGACGATTATACCCTTCACATTAGATCGATAAGGTGTCGCATTCGTTTTAGTTAAACAAATGAATATAAATACTTGAGTAAGGTCGCCCTATACAAGTACTTGGATCCGTTTTACACAATCTTTGTGTAAGACAGTTAGCAAATGAACATTTTGAGTTTTGACATTAAATTAGTTATTCTAGACTACCTAATCGCATTATTAGTTAGACTTTTAAAATTTGACTCCTAACAATAATTTCAAAAATTCTAGAATTACACAATTGTACATTGTGAAATGGTCCATTTTTATAAGAAGGTTGGTAATAATTGAATCTTCATAATGGAACCGTTTTACGGAGTGAGACCATGTCATATAAAAACTATTGCAATAATTTAGCTCATTTATCATTTAATGAAGCCTTATTAATAGACCAGCTAATACACAATAATTCAAAATTTGTAGACAAGACGGTTTCACACTATCAGAACGTTTCAAATAATAAGTAAGGTCATGTTCTTTTAGACATAAACAAGCTGAATTGAACTAAGTTTAATGGAGCTGAGCTGAGATGAATGAAACTAAAGTACGAGTTAATTTTGTAAAAACTTAATAAAGTTGAGCTGAAATGAAATAAGCTAAAATTAAGTCCGAAAAAACGGGCGTAAATAAATGAATTTTTGTGGGAAATGTGAAAGCGTAGAATAATGGCTGCAGCGTCTTTAAGAAGCTCTACAGTTTAGTCAGTCCACGTGATCTATTCTACCTTTACTTGTACACCATTTTCACATTTAATCTCTCATCCCAAAATAAAAATAATTAAAAAGCTAATTAAATTGTTAGTATTAATATTAATATTCACTATTTCCATATACATTTCATACAATTTATCCGTAATTCATTTGAAATGAGGGAGTATTTTAATTATTGTTTAGACCGTCTTTTTGGCAAACAACTTAAAAACCGACCCTAAATAAATAAAAAAAGGAAAAAATGAGACGGTTTCATGATAAATTGATCGTAAAAAAATATAAAAAGACGTACCTTACGATAAGTAGTACCGTCATCTTGAACAACCCAACCAGCATCACGAGCAAGAGCCTTAAGCACTTCATTATTATCGCAATGTTTAGGAAGTCGATAATTACCATACATACGCAAACCCGAATATATTTTAGCAGCAATTGCTCTTCTTCTTCTTTCTCTTCTCTTATTATTCTCTCTTTCCCTCCACGTCGGCATCCTCGACCCCGTCATTTGATCTATTTTTGAGGGGTATTTTGGGAAATGTATTTTGGGAGTTGAGGGTTAATTACGGAGAATGCCACTAGATAGTTTTTGTTTTTGTTTAGATAGATAGATAAATAGTTTGATTGGTTGAATTAAGATATAAGAGTCGAAGAAAGAGGGGAGAAATAAAGAGGGAGGAGGGGTTTAATAGGTGGGTTAAAGAAGAGAGAATCCTGGAATTGCGGGGGAAATGCACGTGCTATGAGAGAGAGAGAGAGAGTGTTTTCTTTGGTGTGGGGTGTGTGTTGCTTCGAAAGGGAGGGGCCGTTCGTCTTTCCACCGTTTTTACACAAATTCTTGTTTGTGACGGGCAGTTTCCGTCACAAGCTTGCGACGGGTACCACTTTCCCTCACAAATGACCCATTTAAGGGAAAAGGGGAAGCACATGGGGGTGCCCCACATGTTCCCTCTACCCATTTTGTAAGAGGAAAACCCCGTCGCAAGGTCCGACCCGTCACAAGGGAGACCTACTGCCGTTTTTATAACTACTCTTCATTCTTAATTCCGACGATAACTCTCTCTTCATACGAATATATCCGTTTTAAGTAATAATGAAACAATGAAATGTTTAGTGAATGACAAGATGTTTGCAAGATAAGCCTTCTCCGTTAGTTAAACTCGGGTTAGCTTATATCTTCACAAATTAATTATTACCAATTCATCTTTCACAAATTCTCATTTGCGACGGACACTATCCGTCACAAGCTTAAGACGGATACCATATTCTCTCACAAAATACCCATCAAGGGTGAGTGGAGAGCACATGGGGGGTGCCCACCTTGTCCCCTCTACCCATTTCCTCTCACAAAATACCCGTCGCAAGATCCGATCCGTCGCAAGCAAGACCTACTGTTCATCTTTATCCAATTAAGTTCAATTTAACTCACCTTTGTTCAATTCAATTCAATACAACACTTTTTCCGCCAAATAATGAGTAACAATTACTCTTAGACTAAGATTATCCATGTCTAAGCAAAGAGTCTGAGGCTCAAACTATGGTAAGACTTTGCAAAATATAGGGATAAAGTAGATGATACTTATCAAAGTCTTAAATTGGGTCTTGGATTTCCAAGACTCAACTTGAGACCCATGAATAGTGATTTGTTTGTATAGAAAAATAGGTTTATTGGGTCCTATGCGTTTTTGTTGAGATCTTTAATGAGTCTGAGGGATAAAGTGGAAGAAACAAAAGAGTCTGAATTGAGTCTTTAACATAAAATAATAATATTTTACTGTTGTTGAGACTTGTACTGAGTCTGTGAATAAACACAGTCTTAGTACCTTAGTTTGAATCAATAACAACTAGAGCCAAAAATCTTACAAACCATGCCAATTGCTGTTAATCTGTTATGGAGATATCAACTAACTTAGTTGGAAAATTCATAAAGGGTGATACTCATGATGCGGGTTCAAATTAAACTAGACATGTCAAAAGATGAGTTGACCTTAAAAATCAACCAAAAACGCTCAGAAATAACCCATAAATAATACAAACTCGAAAAAAAGAATTGACTCGATAACATCTCGCACATTTAGGTCAAGAGCCGCCCTAACTATAAAATAACCCATAAATGAGTAAATCTATTGAAAATCTTCATTCTATTAAAGTAGAAACATTTAGACACTCCACATTGCGCCACATCATCAACACTAGGGGTGAGCAAAACCGGATATCCGATACGGTTTTCAAAACCGTATCGGATATCCGGTTTTTAAAATCTCAATTTTGAGTATCCTTATCCGATACGGATTTTCCGTATATCCGGAAACCGTATATCCGGTTTTTCCGTATATCCGGAAACCGTATATCTGGTATCCGGTTTTTCATTTAATTATGTAAAATTTTATGTCTTATTTTTATTTTTTTTGTGATTTTATGATTTTTCTTAATAAGTTAAAAGAGTATCACATATTATAAGAATAAATAACTTAAAAATGTATAAAAGTAATAAGATTGAGTCATGGATATACTCGACGTTTAGTGGTTTTCTGATTTTATTTTTATATTTTGTATTAAAAATAGGAACCGTATCGGAAACCGTATATCCGGTTTCAAATTTTGCCAATACGTATCCGATACGGTTTTTTATAAACCGTATCGTATATACGGAAATTCGTATCGGATATACGGAAATCCGTATAATTGAAACCGTATATCGTATCGGATACGTATAATAAAACCGTATCGTATATTTTTGCTCAGCCCTAATCAACACAACCTCCTTTTTTCACTTTTTCAATTTTTCATGTCACCTTTATTTGAGTTTAAAAAGTCCAGTTTAATTTCACTATTCCAAATTTTATCAAAAGTCAAGTTTAATTTCACTATTCCAAAATTTATCAAATATTAAATTTATTAAATTTATCTACGTAGAGAAGTTAAATATTTACATATGATACACTAAAAAGAATTGACATCAATAATAAATCAACTAAGGTCGTAATAAAAAAAAATTACATCCATAAATAAATTAAAGTAAAAATAATACTCCGTATTATATTAGCCATTCAAAAAATAATAAGTTTTAACAAGTTTACGAATTATGTCAAGTTGAATATATTTTATTTAAAGAACAAAAAATTAATTGAAAATTAAAAAAAAAATACAATAATACACATTTTGCTCTAGAAATAGAAAATAAATGTCATACCTTTGTGAATATATTCAATCGTTGTTGACATTTGAAATACATATAGTTAAAAATAACTTTCAGGAAAAAATATGGACTGATCATAGTATATATATAATACATATATGACATTCAATATACTTAAAAAAAAGATAATAAAACAACATTTTATTATAGGGGTAGTGAAGTTAAAAAATTAAAAATATTACAGATGAAAACCAATCTGGAAGATTAATAAAGCACCGCTAATAACATTGGAGATATGAGATAAAAGGGATATGCGATTAGGTGGTACTATGGGGGCGGTGTAAGATGAAAATAAGAAGATAGGATTAATAGATAGATTGATCACTAAAATGTGGGTCTCTTAAAGGCTTAAAGCTAATATATTGGAATGATGGATAAGATTGACGCAAGCCCATTTATTAATAGTCAATGTCCGTTGTCCTCATTGTGATACTTACGGTAGAAGATAGATCAAGTTTGTATTTTTTTACTTAGATTTTACTGTAGAGTCGGCAAATAATGACACGATATGAACTTGACACACAATTAACGGGTTGGAGTTGTGGTTTAATGACTCATTTATGTAAGCGAATCGACACGAACACAACACGAGACTTAATTGGGTCGGGTTTAGGTTGGGTTCTCAAAACACGAACACGACACGAGACTTAATCTAAAACAAGAATTTGTGTCAACAGTTTTACCTCAGTTAAATTTGGATCAATTGAATTATTTAATTAAGTTAAATTAATTTTAATTAAAAAAGGTGCATTAGATTAAATAAAGTAGAGTAGCTAATCTAAATTAATCAATTTAAGGTATGTTAGTTGAATTTGTAATTTCTAACTAGACTGTGTGATACTTGAATATAAGTAATAAGTAATATTTTAACTCATTTTTATTGTAATTTTTTTTACAAGAATAATAGATATAAGTCGAACACGTGATTTAGTCATATTAGTAATATTTTATTTATTAGACTAAGTGTTAAAGTTTCCAAAAAATCTTAGTGTAGAAGCATCAATGTGGATTATATTGTGATATAAATTTCTATAACTTATATTTCCGGAAAAAATTCATAATGTTGTAGTCTGTGAGTCTTTAAGTAATACCGTTTAGATATTATATTAGTTGGTATGACATTATTGAAAATTTAGGATATAGTTTTTGTTATATACTTTAGAAAAAATTACAAAGGTGTTAGTTTCTTTACCCGTGGTAACATTACTCAAGCATCGATTAATAGTACATTGATGAAAACTTATGATTAAGCAATAATCAAAGACAAAACATCCACCAATATCAAAGTTTAATACTAACTAAACGTGTTCTAATGAAACGTACGATTTAATAATTGTGTGACATTTCTTAACTGCGATAGTGACAGAGGCATTATATCTAATATAACAAAATGTGGTTTAAAGACAAATTTTGGAGTTTTAATAAAATCGACATTCTCCCTAAAATCCAACCAAAAATAGTAAAAGTTGTGGTTACTATGTAATAATTTAAATATGGCATTCATTCATTCTATTATATTATCAGTTTGTTAAGTCTATCACCGACATTATAGATGGAAAAATATGACTTTGCAGTTGTGACTTATGACAATCGTAGTTTATATTACACTTTTTTTTCTTGAATGTACTTTTTAATATCCATTTGAAGCATGACAATAAAAAGCAATTTCTTCATACTTTGAACTTACATTTTTACTTTCTTGAATTAAAGTTATAAACTTTTACCATAGATATATATAAAAATATACTCTGTATATCATTATTTTAAGAAATGAAAAAAATTCCATCGTTATAAAGAAAAAATTTAATATATTAAAAAAATGGGTGCACTAAATCATGTGAAGGCAAAAAAATGGATAATTATTACAAAAGGGATAGAGTATACACATTAATGTGGCATATTTGATTGACATTTGTTTATACTAATTTCTTATAGGCATTCCGTGCAATTTTGCACGGGTTTAAAACTAGTTATATTTAAAGGAAAACGACTAGTATAAAATGATGAAATAATCTAAACTTTCGAAATTTCTAAATAAAATATGCTTATACTTGTTTTCAATCATAGTTTTACCACATGATTAATTACTTAAATGATTACCATATAAATATAACTCATTATTTGTCGCGTACGTATAATAAATGATGAATCAAATACTTCGTATATTGTTGCGATATTTAATATGTTAGGAAAAAAATGCTTATTATTACTAGTATACTCTCTTTATCCCAACTTTACATTTGCTTTATTATGCGAGGGGAATTAAAATAAATGTAAACTATTGACTATGATGGAGGAAGTAATATACTATACTAGATAATAATTATAAAAATTAAGAATAAGTATATGTCTATAATTGAAACTAAATAAAACAAACTTTTAGTAAAAAGAATGTTGATATAACTCATTTATGATCCTAACCCGACTCGGAACCTGTATCAATCCGACCGTATAACCTCGTGATTTACAAACTCATATTAGACATGTCCCTCCTTTTTTCTTGAACTCGAAATTACTGAACTTGGAACCAACTCGCCTGACGCGTTTACATATATAGTTCAAACTCGGTCAACATCATGTTCGCCTTTGGAACTTCTTTTGAGTTTTGACACCCAAAAAAATCTAATTGCAAATGTTATGGGCTTATACTATTAAAGGGCTTTACTAATAACTCCTAAGAATTGGCATAAATAAACCGAAATTTTGGGCTGGGCTTTGAATAGGCAGTGGGCTAGAGGAACACTTGGGCAGTTGGGCCTGGACTAAAAGATCTCACCTTTGACTTGAGATTAGGCAAACGCAAATTGATCAAAGTACGAGTAACCCATGTTGGGCTTGAATGAGTTGTGAGTACAAGACTAATCACATAAAATGCGGCCCATTTTAAATCATCATTCTCAATACGATAATGATATGACGACACCCGATAACCGATGAAAATGAATTGGGTCTATCATCCACGACTTCAAAAACTCGATAAATAAATTGAATAAACATTCAGAAAACTTACCATTTAAAATATTGTTTCAGATGAAAATAAAGCTATCCGCAGTTAAAATATACTCAGTAAATTTTATTTCAAATGAAAATAAAGTCTGTTTTAGTTATCTACCCTTTTCCAATCCATTATTTGGTTTGTATCGCCCGATTATTTCAAATGAAAATGTTAACTTTGTTGTTGTGCTCATTGTTGATGAAATAAATGTAAGATATTTTGGAAAGTTTATCTGTTGTATTGATATCAGTAATTGAATGAATAATGGAGCACCTGAAACTACTTTTTATTTATATACAAAGTATAACATGAAACCTAAAATAAAGCAATGGGCCTCGACTATGGTGGATCATGTGTCCAATGATGAGCTATATTTTTCTTGTCATAATTCTTGGTAGTGTTTGGTGGTGCTGATCTGTCTGCTTGACTGTCATCCAACACCCCCCCGCAAGATGGAGGAGGATTGGTTTGAATCATCCCCAACTTGAGCAACAATTCCCAATGTTTATCAGATGGGAGAATTTTGGTGAAGACATCTGCAAGTTGAGCTTTAGTAGGAAGATAACGGAGTTGCAACAATCCTTCTAAAACCTTATCACGAGTAAAATGACAATCGAGCTCAATGTGTTTTGTCCTCTCGTGAAAAACTGGGTTCTTTGCAATGTGCAAGGCACTTTGATTGTCACAGTGAAGAGTGACAGGTTTGAGATGTTGAAGACCCATCCTCAAGCAAACGAACGAGCCAAGTGATTTCAGCAGCAGCTTGAGACATAGCTCGGTATTCCGCTTCGGCAGAAGATTTGGACAGAGTACTTTGCTTCTTGCTCTTCCAGCTCAAAGGAGAAGACCCTAAAAGAACAACCCAACCAGTAATAGACCTTCTGGATGTTGGACAGGCTGCCCAGTCTGAATCGCAAAAGGCTTGGAGAGTCACTTGATCAGATCCTTGTCAGACAATGCCTTGTCCAGAGGTCCCTAATAAGTACTGAAGTACATGTTCAGCTGACTTGAGATGAGGAACTCGGGGACTTTGCATGAATTGGCTTAAAGTGTTGACAGTGAAGCAAAGATCTGGCCTGGTATGGGTAAAAAAATTTAGCTTACCTATAAGCATTCTGTAATGGCCGGGGTCTGAAATAAGTTCTCCCTCCTCTGCATTTAACTTGTGATTCAAAGGCAGAGGTGTCACAACACTCCTTTTGTTTGTAAAACCAGTTTCATGTAACAACTCATTTGTGAATTTTCTTTGAGTTAATGCGACTCCATTTTGTAAATAACTGATTTCAATTCCTAAAAAATAATGCAATTGCCCGAAGTCTTTGATTCCAAAGCTTAAATCCAACTGTTTCTTCAATGTTTCTATTTGAGATGGACTTGAACCCGTAACAATAATGTCATCCACATAAATGGCCACAAGTGTGATTTTTCCATAATATTTCAGGATGAATAAGCTATAATCATTCTTTGACTGTTGGTAACCTAGTCCTTTGAGTAAATCACTATGTTTGGAAAACCATTGGCGAGATGCTTGTTTTAGCCCATATAAAGATTTTCTTAGCTTGCACACTTTGTTGTACGGGTTAGGAATCCCCTCTGGCATTTTCATATACACGTCTTCTTCCAAGTCACCGTGAATGAATGCATTATTGACGTCCATTTGAAACATTTTCCACTTATTTTGAACTGCAATACTGATGAGTGCACGTACAGTGGTCAATTTTATGACTGGAGAAAATGTTTCCTGGAAATCTATTCCAGCTCTTTGATTACACCCTCTTATAACAAGTCTTGCCTTGTGTCTTTCTAGAGAACCATCTGCATTGAGCTTAACTTTGTACACCCATTTGCATGAAATGGCCCTTTTCCCCTTTGGCAATTCAGTAACTTCCCAAGTGTGATTGTGTTGTAAAGCCTTTAACTCAATGTCCATAGCTTTTCTCCAATGTGGATCTCTCACGGCTTCTTGATAATTAGAGGGTTCAGTATAAGAAAGAATGTGATGTATATGGTTTTTAGAAGAAAATGGTAGATCACTGAATTTCACCATGTTGCACCAATGAGATTGTGTGATGTGACCAGAAAAGTGTTCTTCTTCTAATGATGGAGGAATGTCAATGTGATAATCCTTTAAATAAGGTGGTAATTTGTGGGTTCTTGTGGACATCCTAGGAGGTGGTATATTTGTGGTTGAATTTAATTGAGGTGGGTCTGATTGAGTATCATTGGAACTGTCATGTTCAGAAATACTAGCATTCTGTGGTTCATCTTTTGAAATGTGATGAAAGAAAATAGGATCAGGAAATTCTTCAGGAGGACATGGTGAAGTGTTTTTGGGAAAGTATTGAGATAATTTTGTTGTATGAAAAGGAAAAATGGTTTCATGAAAGGTGACATCTCGGGAATGGAACATTTTCTGAGTGTGTAAATCTAGAAGGGTATAGGCCTTCTTGCCATATGGATACCCTAAGAAAACACACGCCCTTGCACGTGGCTGAAACTTATCTCGATTTCTTTTCAAAGTAGCAGCAAAACATAAGCATCCAAATGATCTTAAATGACTGTAAGATGGCTTCTGTTTGTATAATAGTTCATATGGGGATTTGTTCTCTAAAACAGTAGATGGGAGTCTGTTTATGAGGTATGTGGCAGTCAATAAACATTCCCCCCAATATATGATAGGAAGATTGGCTTGAAAGAACAAGCTCCTAGCAGTTTCAAGCAAATATTTATGTTTTCTTTCAACAATACCATTTTGTTGGGGTGTATCAACACATGATGTTTGATGAATGATGCCCTTTGATTCGTAAAATTGCATGGCTTGGCCATCAGAAAATTCTAGCCCATTATCACTTCTGATTATTTTTACATGAGAGTTAAATTGAGATTCAATATGTATAATGAAGGCTTTTAAAATAGGTAAAGCATTGCTCTTGTGTGCTAGTAAATGTGTCCAGGTATTTCGTGTATGATCGTCAACAATTGTTATGAAATACTTGTGTTTTGAATGAGTCTCGGCATGATAAGGACCCCACAAATCAACATGTAAAACCTCAAAGATATGTTTAGATTTATTATAGGTAGAATGAAAAGAGAGCCTGTGAAATCTGGCTTTTGGACAAATCTGACAAACAGATGATTGTTCCTTCTTAGGATTAATTATTACAGGCAAAAACTTGAACCTAGCAAAAGGATAATGTCCTAGACGACAATGCCATATATCTAAAGATGTACTACTATTAGAAACAGCAGCACATGTAGCATCATCTTGTGTCTTTGAGGTAGGCTTGTGTTCAACAAAGTAGAGTCCGTTATGTGCTTTACCAAGAATCAAGGAAGTGGTCAAAGCTGGGACCTGGAGAAGGCATTTGTCATGTGTAAAGATTATTTGTGAAGATAGTTGAGCATTCAATCTATTGACAGAAAGTAGACTGAATTGAAAATCGGGCACATGAAGAACATTTTGAAGAGTAATATTGTGAGAGAGTCTTACAGAGCCTATGTTGTGAACCTTGACCTTACTTCCATTAGGTATTGTAATATCACAAATTGATTTTGGTTTAGAATAACTCTCAAATAAATGTAAATGGGGAGTAATATGATCAGATGCACCACTGTCTATAATCCAGGAATTAAGCATGTTGGTAGAGAAAAGGCAAGTGTTATTTATACCTGCCATCATTAGGGGTGGGCATAATCCGGTCTGGACCGGAAAAATGGACCGGTCCGGACCGGAATCGACTGGACCGGAACCGGGAAAAAAATTCCGGTCCGGTCTCCGGTCCATCATTTTTTAAGATTCCGGTTTCCGGTCCGGTCCGGTCTCGGACCGGTATTTTCCAGTCCGAACCGGATTGGACCGGAAAGACCGGAATTATTATTATTTGATTTTTTTATATATAAATTTTATTTTATTCCGGTCTAACCGGTCCGATCCGGTCCATTGGACCGGAATTTTTGGACCGGAATTAGAAAAAAGTGGGCAGTAGACTAAATTCCGGTCCAACCGGTCCGGTCCGGTCTTGGACCGGAATTTTACCGGTCCAGTCCCGGACCGGAATTTTTGTAATCCGGTCCGGTCCCGGTCCCGATTTTTTATCAATTCCGGTTCCGGTCCAAACCGGTTCCGGTCCGGTCCGGTCCGGTTTTGGACCGGTGCCCACCCCTAGCCATCATAGCATATGTTCCATCAGAGGAAAATGAGGCATTGTTAGTGTTGAAGTTGTTGAAACTTGAAACCAGCTGAGAGTATTCCTGAGATGCACTGAAGTTTGCAGCGGGACTGTTAGTAGCATGAACCGCTTCACTTTCAGTATTCCTTTGTTGAGACTCATGGGATTGAATGTTGGCTGCAATAACTCTCTTTTTCCTGAGTTCAGGGTGTAAGATGTAACACCTCTCATTACTATGTCCTTCCACTTTGCAACTGGTGCAGTAATAATTGTTCCTTCTATGCACATAACCAGTGGGATTTCTGTAGTGTCCATTGTTGGTTTGAGTCCCATTGGTCACCCTAGCGTTTTTGTTGAAAGATCTGTTGTTGTCCCACTTCCTGACTGCCATGGCAAAGCTGTCAAAATTGAGAGGACTCTGACTGGTACTAGCAATTTCCCTCTGTTTTTCTTCTTGGATAAGGAGAGAATACACAACATTGATAGTAGGCAATGGATCCATCATCAGAATATTTCCTCTCTGAGTGCTGTAACTTTCATTCAAACCCATCAGGAATTTGATAACCTTTTGATTTTGCTCATGTTTTGTTATCTCATTGAATGCTCCACACTTACAGCCACATGTACATGAGGGCATGCTCCAAATGCTACGCAATTCCTCCCATGACTTTCTTAGTTTAGTATAATAAACAGAAATGGAATCTGATCCTTGGCTAATATCGTTGATTTGACTATGAACTTGATAGAGTTGTGCTCCATTAAATTGCTCATACATTATCTCCAAAATTTCCTCCCATATATCTTTGGCAGTTTCATAATAAATAACTGTCTCCCTCAATTCTTTTGACAATGCATTGACAATCCAAGATATCACATAGGCATTACATCTTTCCCACAATGCATAGTCTGCACTATTTGCATTAGGTTTGGTAATTTTTCCATTTATGAACCCAAGTTTGTTTTTGGCAGCTAAAGCAATAATCATGGACCTTTTCCAAGAGCCAAAACCAGTTCCGTCAAAAGGACTTGATACTAAACTTTGTCCGGGACTATCACCTAGATGAATGTAGTAAGGACTGTTTGTGTCTATAGTGGTATTTGTTTTGTTATCGTTGGTACTATCGTCTTTGGGAGCCATATTTGAAAAATAAAGATGATAAAAATGCAAAGATGATATCTTTAATATTCTGACTAACACAACTATAGATCTAATAAAATAGATGATGTAAATTTAAGTAGCGGAATAAAGTTGAAACCTTTAGTGAGAAATTAATTGAGATGCTTCCTTTAAGAAGAATAACCCGCTCTGATACCATGTTAACTTTGCTGTTGTGCTCATTGTTGATGAAATAAATGTAAGATATTTTGGAAAGTTTCTCTGTTGTATTGATATCAGTAATTGAATGAATAATGGAGCACCTGAAACTACTTTCTATTTATATACAAAGTATAACATGAAACCTAAAATAAAGCAATGAGCCTCGACTATGTTGGATCATGTGTCCAATGATGAGCTGTATTTTTCTTGTCATAATTCTTGGTAGTGTTTGGTGGTGCTGATCTGTCTGCTTGACTGTCATCCAACAGTTGGGTGGATAATTAGTAGGTGACCAGGTGCATGGGAAGTGATTATACAACGAAATCATAATGTTACTTTAATATCGTATTCAACTTTGAGAATTATTTGTGTCACGTTTATAAAACAAAAAATTAAATATCAAATGTAAATTCGGAGATCATCTTAAAGTTACATACTCCCTCCGTATCGGTCATTTGTTGTCATTTTATTTTGATACAAAGATCAAGGAAAGAGTAGGGGATTATTTTTGTTTCCATTTAATGGGTTACAAGTGGACAATAGGTGATCAAATTACTCATAGAAACCCTTCCAAATATAAGGACAATAATTGACTGAGATACCCTAAAATGAAATATGACAACAATTGACCTAAACGGAGGGAGTATTTGGTAATTAAAAGGTATTAGCCATTGGATTAGAAACTACACTAACAGAGTAACAGTTCCATATTCTTTCAAAAGATGCGTGATATCTGAATCTAAAATAACACACGTTTTCATTTATAGGTCACCAAGTTCCGATTAATTGTATGTATTTTTGTATTTTTTGGGTGTTGGTCAGGAGGGTCTCGTATCGACAGTTGGGGCAATCTCTTTTGGGTACTGAAAACAGCTTAATAGGTACACTCCTCCCAAATTTGGCATTTTCATTCGCAAGAGTCAGAAATCGAAACATTGATCACTTGTTTAAGATAGGAGAGATTGAGAGTTCTTACCACTTACACCAACCAACTTTGGTATTTGTATGAAAAAAAGAAAATTGTACGTTTTTTAGTCTAAAAACGTAAAAAGATGATAAAACATTTTTTTATAATTGCTATAGAAAAGTAAAAGTACTCTATACTCCCGTGTCCATATGACCATATCAAATGTAGGAACAAATGAACGGTTAAAATACTCGAAAAACAACGTCGCAAAGTATTACCTTGGTCAGCGGTAAACTACATACCTCGATCGTTTACCTTCGCTTTCATATTGTAGTGTGCCTCTTATCTTTGAATAACTAATTAAGTCTAGAAGAAGATGCTTTCATGCTGATTATTACTTTTGTTACTTCATCCGTTCCATAGAATAGTTTACGTATTCTATTTTAGGCCGTTTCACTTACTTCTTTACGTTTCTTTTTATGCACATCAATAATTATGTTAAATTATCATATTATCCTTGTTAATGACCCCCTCATAAAAGACCCAACTCTTTTATAAGAGGGCAATTTGGTAAACTAACATATGTAAAAGTAGGTATCCCACTTGTTTTCACTCATTCTTAATATTTGTGCAAAAAGCAAACGTAAACTATTCTATGGAACGGAAAGCTTGCGACGGGTTTAAATTTGAATAGTCCACTTCATTCATGACATACATCTCCATATCATTAGTGATTCATATATCATCTAGACATCTAGTGTTCTTACACAAATTCTCATCTGTGATGGGGCAACCGTCGCAAGCTTGCGACGGGTCAAGCTCCCCTCACAAAGAGCAAATGGGGGGCAAGTGATAGACAAATGGAGTCCCCCACTTGCCCCCCACTTTATGAGGAGAGCTTGACGCGTCACAAGTTTGCGACAGATAAGACTTGTTGGTGTTCTTATTGATGCGTAATAAGTAATAACACTCTTTGTTTGGATAATCTAGAACATAACTAGAAGTTCAAAGTAATTTTTGACCTGCAATTGATATTTTCTTTTTGGCTAGTTATGCTCAAGACTGGGGTACAAGTGTACAACTCGCTGCTGCGTAAAATAATTGAGTAAAAAAATTGTTATATGATATAAATAAAAAAATCAGCACTTTTTTTTTAAATATTAACAGTAGGCTACTTGATCGACTACCTCGAAATAAGTTACAGATCTTCGAATTGACCTAGTTCGCCACAAACCCGGTCTAAACCCTGTCCTAGTACCACCACTAGTTGTAATATAATAATATCAGCTCGATCACTTCATTGAAATTTGAAAAAATCCTCGACTTTAAAAAATAGAAATACTTCCTCAGTCCAAAAAAATAAAAAAATGAAAGAAGTTAATTATGTATGGCAAATAGGTTGAATAATCTATCTCTAATTGTGTATCATAAGTTTAGTGTTTAGATTAGATGCATTATCAATTATCATGCATGGTTTATAAAAACTTGACGTATATATTCTAGACCGTAAGAAAATTCGTCATGACCTAAAGAGAGCAAACGTCAAGTTTGTCCTGATATTTTGGATGCCTCGTCATATATAGTCGTCGAGTTGTCTTCATCTATGCAAATGCTTAATGCTCCCCGTCAAGTTGACCTTGGCTTGTTGATAGTTTTTTGGCGGATCATATTATGTATATTTGGTCGGGTTAAGTCATTTTGCATCGGAAAAAAAAATAATGTTGCACGTGTTATTAGTTATTTCAATGAAGAATTAAGCGTTAAGGTTATAACCTTAACGATAACTCAAGTACGGTTTCAAATTAAGTATGGCGATCTTGTGTCAATTCTATTTAGCCATTTTATTCATGTATCTAATGGTTATACCTAATATTTGGACTAATTTGATTTGGTTGATTTTAGGAGGAGTGAATAAAATTGTCACGTACATGCATCTGAGTTGTGAGAGATGAACCTTAATAAGGAGTATTGAAAGAGTACGTAATTTTTTTGTATCCTTTTATGGGTTTTTTTTTGCAATTAGATTTTTGTTAATCGTAACACGAGCTGGTAGTTAATCATATATCTATTATTATATGCCTTTTTTTTATATTGCATTATTTTTACTTTAAAGTGTGAAATATTATTCCGTATTAACATAAACTTATTATAAAATCGCTTTGAAAATTTAGTGGAAAAGGATTAGACCAATTAAAAGGTCTATATTTTGGCTTTTGAAATGAACGACGGTTAAAAAAAAACAGTAAGCAAGTCTTGCTTAAGATAGTCACTATTCGTCTTAACTCTTAAGCTTAATACGGGTCAAATACTACCGTATGATGGTAATAAAGACAAAACTTTTGGTATTTCCAATGCAACAAATGAGATGATTTAATATGTTTTTAACCCGTTTTAAACTTAAATCGGACAATATCCGTCTTAAATAAAAATTCGTAAAAAAAATAATTGTAGCCTACTAGCCCATAACATCCTATTTGGCTCCATAACTGGGTGCAACGTGTCTGGAGAGTATAAACTAAAGCCAAGTAAACGTTGGAATTATCTGGAAAGAAGGTCTTCTGCCAATTGCCGACTGTTTATATGATGCGTCTAAACTTGGCAAAAAATAACGTAACACTGTAATACACTCGCATTAACTGTCCTCATCAACCCGACAGCCCATGAACACTTAAACTACCAAGGAGTTGTTCTATTTAAGTCAACATGTCTCGCTTGTGATGAGTTAATCCGTTGCAAATTTGCGACGTGTCAAATTTCCCTCACAAAGAGCAAGTGACAAGGCAAGTGGGGGGCTCCATTTGCACCCACTTGCCCCCCACTTGCTCTTTGTGAAGGGGATTTAACCCGTCGCAAGCTTGCGACGGGTCGGCCCGTCACAAATGAGAATTTGTGATCTTAAGTAGCAATTTCGAACTTAAGCCATACAAATATGATGATATTAAAAGTTATGACAAAGAACTATACCGTATTATAATTCTACTTATCTCGAATTCAGACTAAATTAAATAATGCACATAAAAAAGACACAAATTCTTGTTTGTGACGGGCAGTATCCGTCACAAGCTTGCGACGGGTACCACTTCCCCTCACAAATGACCCATTTAAGAGAAAAGGGGAAGCACATGGGGGGTGCCCCACATGTTCCCTCTACCCATTTTGTTAGAGGAAAAACCCGTCGCAAGGTCCGACCCGTCACAAGGGAGACCTACTGTAAAAAAGATGAATAAAAGAATCATTTGTGAAATACTCGAGTATAAAAAGTCAATTTTCTTTACTAAATTCAATGAATAAGATAACTCGCGCTCTAATTAGCCAATAACTGGGCAAAGAATGATTGGGAATTCCTACGATACTCCCGAACTTTGACATTTTGCCCGAAATATCCAAATTTTTTACCCGAAAAACTTGAATTGGCCATAACTTGTGTTTACAAACTCGAAAAATGACGATTTTTATTTCAAATCGTTCATCTTTCCTAGAGCTACGATTTGAAAAAAAAAAAAATTAGTCGTATTTGGATCTCGTGGCTAGGAGTTTTTGTATGTCATTTTTACTGAACAAACTTTGAGTGATCATATATCTTGGTCACGAGTTGCGAACTCGCCATTTTTTTTTTCAAATCGTAGTTCTCGGAAAGATGAACAATTTGAAAAAAAAATCGTTATTTTCGAGTTTTTAAATATGAGTTATGGTCACTTGTAGTTTTTCGGGTAAAAAATTTTGATATTTCAAACAAAATGTTATATTTAGGGGGTACGGTGAAAATTTTCCGAACAATGATTAAGCAGATAACTACCAAAGTGCAAAGCACATACGTCACTAGTTACATCAACTCTTCAAGCATTGGATATGTAACAAATTTGGTGATAATAGAATATTATTTGCCAACTAACCAACCAAGATGAATGAATAAGACAGTCAATTCCAATTTTTTAATTTAATTAATCCGTGGTTATGTCTAAACCTTTTTTTATTTTCATTTATTTATTTTAATCAAGTGTGAGAATCGTTTTAATTAAGACGGTGTTAAATAAAAAGTGACGGTATTAATTTATAAATAAAATAAAATATTTCTTTCAAAAATACTTATTCCTATTCACTAACATCTTCCACATTTGTTTTTGTCCAATATTGTGGAGGTGAATAAAAGTAGGAGAGAGAATGTGGGGTTACATGTTATATTAACCACAAATGATAGACAAATAAGGAAAGTGGAAGATCTTTATGAATTTGCCGTTTTAGGAAATGTGGAAGATGTTAGTGAATCAGAAAGAGTAAAATAAAATAAAATACTGTATAATATATATTCACGTCAAATCACATGAATTGTATTTAATATTTCTTAAAATGCTTCTTTTCTTCTTTTTCTGGGTAAACGTTGTTATTCCAATAAACACTCCAGTCATATTAAGACCATCCCCAAGCAAGGTCAATTGGTAGGTCATGACCTTGCTTGGTCATGCTAATTATGTAATTACACAAATATAATTGGTGACCTTCTTTGTTAATTGGTGACCAAAGGTCAATTTGTGACCATGGTGGAACAAAATTGACCACCTTAGTGACCTACTAGGTGGACAATTTTTATTGGTTGAACAATATAAAAAAATAAAATAAGTATATAGTATGGATTGTGAAGTGGAAAATGATTGGGTTGATGACCTAGGTCGTGACCTTCTGCTTGGGAGGGTAAAAGTAGGTCAAGATAATTAAGGTGAGATTAAGAGTAAAATCGGATCGCGACCTAGTTAGCGCGACCACTGCTTGGGGATGGTCTAAACCCTAATTATAATAAAATCCATAAGATTCCCCAAAAAAGTAGCTGATAATCTTAATTATCAAGAATAATTAGTGAAATTAATGTACTAAATTCATCTGGGTTGATCTCAGTTTCTGCTATTGAGCTTGTTTTTCATTTAGACAAATCGTCGAACAGTTGATGTGCACTCATTATCTGGTGAGTTACTTTAGTTTGTCATTTTCATTTGTACTACTGTGATTCTACAGTACTTTTAACGACTTTTTCTCTTATATTGTTCTCTTTTTCCTTTGTTTATATGAATTGGTTGAATTGTCAAATCCATGGTGATTTAATTAACTCTTGTTTTTCTCTTGTTTTATGAAGGAATTGCTGAAAGTGGAATTTTGGGAAGATTTATAAAGTGGGTGATTTGTATAATCTTCTATTGTATTACATTAATTGTATAGGAATTGGTTCTGATTTGATCTCAGCAGAATTGGGTGTTAGAAGTTAAAATTATTGATTCCCAGAAAAAAATTGATCTTAATGTTGTCAAGCTTCAATTCTTAGCAATTTTGGAAGTGGGTATTGACTAATTTTCAGCTAAGAATAAGATTAGTTTGTGAAATATAGAATTTCATGTGAATGAGTTGGTGCTTTTGAGGATTTTGGTTGTCTGGTTATAGTTTAGATGCCGGAGTTCGGCGTTGAGTGGTAATCGAGTTATAGATTTCCATGTTTTGAAGTTCCAATTATAGCAAAAATTAGGAAGTGGGTTTTGGCTAATTTTTAGCTAAGAATAAGATTAGTTTGTGTATATATAGAATTTCATGTGAATGAGTTGGTGTACTTGAGAGTTTTGATTGTCTGAATATAGTTTACATACCGGAGCTCGGTGTTGAGCGGGAATCGAGATAGATTTTTATGATCAGTCTGCATTTGGTGATATTGGAGTTTGATGAGCTATAACCAGGGATCTGTATTAATGATGGATGAATCTCAAGGTGGATCGAATGCTTTGCCTCCATTTCTTACAAAGACTTATGAGATGGTGGATGATCCCACTACTGACTCGATCGTTTCGTGGAGTTTGAATAACAAGAGCTTCATTGTGTGGAACCATCCTGAATTTTCCAGGGATTTGTTACCTAAGTTCTTTAAGCACAACAACTTCTCAAGCTTTATCAGACAATTGAACACATATGTAAGTGAGAACTTCTGTTTTTTTGAGTTAGTAATATTTTAGTTCTATGCTGATTATGCCATCATTCAATACAATTTTGATTAGGGGTTATCTGGAAATGGCTTTAGCTTCTCTAGGTTACAAGACAGTTCAAGGCTGCATATATTAGACTCCTTTCCTCGCTATTTGCATGAGCGCTTGAGACAATGAGTTATGTTGTCGTTGTATTCTTATTTTGTGTTTATTTCCGCATTTGCAGGGTTTTAGGAAAGTTGATCCTGAACAATGGGAGTTTCAAAATGATGATTTTATAAGAGGGCAACCGCACCTTCTGAAAAACATACATAGGCGAAAGCCGGTTCACAGTCACTCTATGAGTACTCTGCAAGGGAACGTGAGCTCTAATCCTGTAACTGATTCTGAAAGGCAGAAATATAAGGATGATATTGAGCGGCTAAGACATGAAAAAGAGTTGCTTCTCTTAGAATCACAAAGACAGAAGCAGGACGAGTTGGGTATTGCATCAGAGGTGCAATTGACGAAGGACCGGCTGCAATATATGGAACAATGGCAGTCGAATTTAGTCTCTTACTTATCGCGTATATTGCAGAAACCCGATCTTGGAAACATTGTGCCTCAATTAGAAGACCATGATAGAAAGAGAAGGGCTTCTAGGTCTGACCAGTTTCATGATGATATAACCAATGAAGATAGTATGGGTAGCTTACGAACATGTAGAAGAGGAAGTCCTGATGATGCATACTCTTTGGATTTAGATACTACGATCTTGGAGAGGCTAGAATCTTGTTTAGTGTTTTGGGAGAATTTAGTTAATGAAGTAGGAGAAGAATATATGCACAAGATTTCACCTTTGGATTTGGCGGAATCCACAACTTGTGTGGAAAGTCCAGCAATCTCTTACACACAACTTAATTTTGACGTTCCATGTAATTTGTCGGAAATTGATGTTAATTCTGATCCTCCTGCACCTGTTGTTCAACGGAAAGAGCACGAAGCTCCAAAAAGAGTAAACGATGTGTTTTGGGAACAGTTTTTGACTGAAAATCCTGGTTCCTCTGACGCACAGGAAGCGCAATCTGAAAGAAAAGACCCTGGAGCAAAGGACAAAGATAGTAGATTGATAGATTATGGAAGTTACTGGTGGAATATCAGGAATTCTAATAATTTGGCTGACAATGTTGGCCAGCTTACTTCAGCAGGCAGAAGCTGAAGTTCAGATAACAATTTTGACTTTCATCCGTAGCTGTTGTGTGTAAATATAGGTAAGATTGTTTTTTTTCTTTTTTGTATTTTCTTTATGTCGGTAGTTGATGTTGATATGACATTGTAATATTATTGTACCATATTCTCATTGTTCATTAACACCATGCTATATTAGTTGAGATTTGAGAATCCTCGTGCATTCACCCTCTCAATTGCACTTCATTTTTTTAATGTCTCCTTGAATCGTATGCACTTCTTATTTAGTGATGTAGCTAGCTAATGATTCTATGGTATTCTTATCACTGGTTTGCCGGAGATAACTATATACTAATTTGATTCTAGGGATAAGAGCGCATATATTCGACCCCTCTCCTCTAATTCCGCTTAGATTGAGGCTTCTTTGGATGCTGTGTGGATGTTGTTTCACATATGTTATCATTAAGTTACCCTTTGTATGGGTCTTCTATTAATTTTTTAAATTTTTTTTTTATTATTTGTTGTTAATGATTTTTGTGAAAGCATGTTTTATAGACATATTTTGTTCCGGACTTCCGGTAATATATGTTGATGACTGTTTTTTACTCTTCCAGTTTGGCATCCTAAGCATCATCAGTATTGAATCTCATTTTGATCTTGGAATGTGTCGCTGCGAATTGATGAAAGACTGTTATTCAATCTGATTTTGTGTGGCCTTTTTGTACTTCATTTTTCGCCTTTTCGGTTTGGAATCTGAGGCATCTGAGTTGCGACTCGCTGCCTACCTTTTCGCTTTAAATCTTTGGAGCATAATACTATAATCTATGTCTTGTTAATTTCTGATTAAGCTGAATTTTAAAACTGGCTGCTTACTAGTTACTACTACTATGTTGATTTGATGGTCAAGCCTGTTATGGTTACTTCCTGGGTGTTATGTTTGAGAATGTACAGTTGCGTAGCCAATTGGCTTTCTTTGCCTCTTAGACCACTTACTTCAATACTTCATTTTGGCTGCGTGTCGCACACCTCATCCTTCTTACTCAGCACGTTACCAGACATTTCATCTAATCCAATCACAAAAGTTCGCTAAATAGTCGGGTCTGACATTTGCACCTGCCTCAGGTGTTAGCCCTGTTAGGTACATTTGAAAGCATATGAACCTAGTGTACTGTTTACAGCTGTTAGTTTATATGTGAAGTTATGATAATTTCAGTGTTTTGTATTCTTATGTTATGTCTCAGGCTAGCTTCTTGTTGAAGTTACACTGTCTCTCCTACATCTCACAACTAATGAACTCACAGAAGGCATGCATTAGATTAGCACTGTATGAAATTAGTTTACTGAGCATTTCCTGCTTTCTGAATTCTGGTTTTATAGTCTCTGTATGATGCTGCATTGTCGTTACCATAACCTGTCAACCATACATACTCCATGAGCGCTACTTCACTCGAGTGAGTTATCCTCATTCGAGACAAAGTTGGTAAGTTCTTTGTGTCTCTACCTGGATATTGTTTGGTTTTAAACAATGTATGGCAGTCATTGATTTATCAGTTTAGACCCTGTTAGACATCTCTGGTTCTGCGGTGCAAAGTCCGACATTTTTTTCCGTTCATGTTAAGCTAAGTTCGTCCTTGTTTGATTTTTTGGTGGTTTACAAAACTCTCTTATCATAGAAATCTTCCAAATTTGAACCGCCGGTTTGGTCGATCTTCTGATAAATTGGTCTTATACAAGTATTTCTGTTCGGAAAGCTTTTCTTCATTAGTTGTGCGTTGTACGTGATAATTACACGACACAGTTATGTTGATCCTCTGTTCCTCAATCATCATGATGCTTGAGATTTAAGGTTTCCGGTGATCAGTTTCAGTATTTTCATGTCTTCGTATTATCCAACGCTAAAGCATTTTGTCATCACGATTATTTGCACAGTATAGCCGTATAGAATCACGGTCCCTGTCACCGCATCACGGTTGATTTGTAAAAGTTAACACAATATTTGCCTTGGTAATCGTCTAAAAATCAATTTCCGAGATTTACAAATACAATGGTTTCAACTTTTAACGTTAAGAGTTTCAACTAAAGTTGGAAATTAAGGACTATATTGACTATGGTAATCTACAGTATTCTGGATTCGCGTCGTGTAGAATCACTACGGGCAGTAAAACTTTCCCTCTTGAGTTTTAACACTTTTACATTTCTAAAATTGCGGGGCTTGAATCCAACATTCCGGGTTTTTATTATTGTTTGTGAGAGTTGTAAAAGCGTGTGCATGAGGTCTTAACTCTTAAGACTTAAAATGTTGTCAGACGCAGATTAGGATCATGTTTGGCAATGCATTTAAGGTACCTTATTTGGTCAAAGTCATTTATTTGACCAAAATTGCAGGTACCGTATTTCTTTTCAACGTTTGGCAAGTAACTTATTTAACAATAAGCTACCTAAAATGAAAGTGCTATCTAGAGTAACATTTGAAAAATAAGGTACCTTATTTGATTTTATTTTCCTTTTGTACCCTTTTAATCTATACTATTAAATAATTATCATATCATATATTTCACCAAAATTAGTTACCTTTTCAGTTAGTTTGTCAAACGATTTCTTATATAATTAGTTAACTTTTTCGGCTTTAAATTTTTAGCTACTTTATTTATCAGGTACTTATTCAGATTTCAGTTAACTTTTCAATTTTCAGCTAATTTTTTAGGTTTCAGCTATCTTTTCGGCTAGCCTAAAAAGATATATAATCACTAATGGGAAGATTAATGAAGTCAAAGTGAAGGCATATTTGTGTTTGGTAAAGGAAGGTAGATGTAGTGGAGTGGGGATATCTAATTAGAAACTATCTTGTCATTTGTCAAAGTTGTTAATTAGAGATTCTTGCCTCACAACTCACTTGTTCTTTTCAATCCTTCTACACAACCAAACCTAAAGTTGAGTTTGAACACGACTTGTACACTTGACCATATCCATTAATGACTTAATGTTATTGCTTCATTTAGTGGTTTACAAGGGGTTTTCTTGTTCACAAATATTTTGATGATAAATTTTGCCAAGAAAGATATTATTCCCCTTGCAAATTGTCGGGTATAGGTATGATAATGAGTCGGATTGTTGAATTGCATTGGATTTAGAATCAATTCATGAGGCCAAACTTAGTTAGAAACCTGATTTGGATACAATCATAAGAATATGGTAGATTCGGTTTTGGGATTTCTAAAGTTTCATGAATAATGTAACTTGATTTGTGAAATTTTGCTTGATTAGATTTAGATTTAGATACTTTTTTTTGTCTGCAATGTACTCCCATCTTAAATTTAGATATCGTCATTTTCTCTAGGGCTAAGTGTTAAGATAGTGATTACGTCTATTGATAAATTAGAGAATTGTACTTTCAAAATTAAACATAATGGTATAAGACTATTGATTGAATCTCAACGATCACCTTCAAATTTTGGTTGAAATGGTCTTCTCACATGATATCAAAGTCAGCTTTGGCCACGGGGTTCAAATCATGGGTGCGTTTTTGAGGAGAAGACAAGAAGTGATTAAAAATACGAGTAAAGATATGTATATAACGCGTGTTTTTTGTTGTATATATTGCCAACCTGAAGTCTTTTTTAATCGATATATGGCTTGTGATTGCCTTTTTTATTTATTTATAATTTACCCTTTTTCTCTTAGATTTTTGTTACGTAGGACATATCACATCTGATTTAACTGCTTTTCAAAGACAAATGCTTTGAGTATCTTTTACACATCAAAGAGTAAGACATTAAGACCACAAAGCAACATGTTTCTGAAGTTGCTGAAGCGAGGCAATCAGCCAATCATCCTTTGAGTATTTTTAACTCATTCTCTAACTCTGTTGCTTTCCAAAATTGGAACCATATGGTGTAACAAGTGGGTGGTTTATTTTTGCTAAAAAAAAAAAACCACATGTGCGTGTCTTATATCGATAAAAGATGAGAGAATGAAAGTCTGGTTATGTCGTCTCGCTTGCAAATAGTGTTGGTCCTATTGGACGTTCTTGGCAATGTATCTAAGCTAGTTTTATACTCTTGATAACATGATTTTATTGCATACTTGCTCAAATAATAATTCAACAATTAGCAAATAACAACTTGCTTAGTTGGTAACGTCATGAAATGTGATGCTTATGATATGTGTTCTACTCCCGTAAATAAAATCGTTCCTACGATAAAAAAAAACACCTGGTCTACGCATTGATCACTATACACCTGATCTAGGCATGTCTAATAATAAAAATTATCCTGCTCAGCAATACATTGGAGTATAAATCAATTATCAACATTTTTGTCTGCCACTTGTTCAATTTTGTTACCTAACTACTCTTAGACTCTTAGTAACATTCTGGAAAATAAAAATTGTTATTTACCACTAGTTTTGAGATATCTCTATAATTACTAACACAAATTCTCATTTCAGACGGACTATTTCGTTAGACGCCTTCAAACGGGTCATTTGTAATTATTTAAGGGTGCTGATTTTCGCAGTACACAATTTATTTTTTTCAGTACACCGTTGACAATTATACCCTTCTCATTTCACCTCCTATTTTCTCTCTCTAACTCTTCTCTATTGAATTCTCTATAATTTCAAACCTCCATCTAATATCAAACTTTTACTCCCCTTTATTCTTTCACAAACCTACTAATCAGGAAATTGTTAATCACGTACTACACTGATAATATATTTCTGAATTCTGATAAACAAAAAATAACTTTGTATCACCTTTGTAACTTATGTTCTTCATTGATAAGTTATTTTTACAAACACATGTAATGTATCCATGAAATTCCTATGTATTACATTGAAAAATTAAAAGAAAAGAAAAAAAAGAAGAAAAATATCTAACTAATTACTATGTACAGTACCCAAAAAAACAAAAAAATCAAACCAAACAAAGCATTGAGTATAGTCTGCTTAATTAACCATGAACAACACCACCATCAGTGGCCACTTGCATCGACTTCCACCAATACATGTGACTTCCACCAACATTCACCGGCAACGGGTACCCATGTCAAACAAAATCTGGCAATAAAACTTGCATCTATTTTGCCTTTGTTTATAAGTAATTGATTAATGAATTAAATACAAACTCTACATTTGAATAATCATTCATATTTAAATAATTTGAAGGAGCTTGAATGAGGTTAATGATGTAACAATAGAGAGAATGGGTAGAGAATGGGGAGAGAATAATGTTTGATTGTTTTTATTCAAGGGTAGAGAAGTGGAGTTTTTAGTGAAAAAAGTACTAAAATGAGTAAAATATGTACTGCTGAAGAGTCAAGGGCGAGATCACCTAAGAGGGGGAGGGGGTGAATTAGGTGTCTATTTAAATTTTAAGCTTAATTAAAGCTTCTTTAAAAACTCTATGATCACTAAGACACTACTTAGAAGAAAGGAGAAGTTGACACTTAGAACTAGAAAGTTAGAAGTATTCAACAACGATTCAGCCAGTAAATGTCACAGTGGAATCAACAGTGATATCAGAATGCAGCGGAAATATTAAAAACGAAATAGACAAAACTCAAGGATGTTTTTTAAATTGGTTCGGTCACTACTCCGTGACCTACATCCAACGTTATCTTATTAAACATCTTTGAAGTAAACTCATACAAACAAAGACCCCGAATAATAAAACAACTCCCCAACCTACTCCGGTTGCTATTTGCTCAATGCTACTCCGCACCAAGACTTATGCTCAAAGCTACTCCGCTAAGAGACTTCCCCAACTCTTTCGAGTTGCTATTGCTCAAGACTACTCCGCCAAGAGACTTCCCCAACTCTTTCGAGTTGCTAGTTGCTCAAGATAACTCTATCTTAAGACTTGTTCTACTCGTTTGTTACAAGACTTGTGTTTCTCAAAATGTTCACAAAATGAACGGTGGAGAAAACGATTAAGTACTAACACGAGATCATCGAACACAATACATGCTTTGTTACAACGAACTAGCTCTTTGTAAAAGACTTAAGAAAAATATTTTGCAAAACAATTAAGTATGAAATGTTAAATGATTTTTGCAAAGATAATTACTCAATAAAACTCAAAGTCTTTTAAGCTTGAAAATATTTTGTTGTTGCACACTTGTTCAAATGAAATAAGCATGGTATTTATAATGCAAAGTAGAGTATACTTCACACTAAAATAAGACACTACAATGTAAGTACAAGTGTTAGAAAATATTAAACAATTGAAGCTTGAACAACAAGAAGGTCAATTAAGGCACAAGAAACCATGACCCCTTATGCAAGCCAAATGAATTACTTGCACAAGTAATCAAGCTTACTAGTCACCTTAATTTGGCAGCCACACTTAGACAAAATAAGGGTAGTTTTTTCAACAAGAAAGAGCATAAATGGTAGTGACCAAATATAGAAAAGTAAACAACCCATTTTTGGCAAGTGTCTTTTTGTGCAAGCTACCTCTTCTCCAAGACAACCAAAGCTTTCTTTCATTTATAAAGATCAAACCAGAATATTTAGCAATGTAAAATGTTGATCAAAAGTTTGGAAAACTATTTTCAAGAGTTAAACATTTTCGAAATATTTAAGAGCCAGAAACCACAGTGACATGTCACTGTCAGTTTTGAAGTACTTAGCATGAATCGAGTTTAATGATCTCTTATACAACACTATGACTATAACAATGGCGATCTTCATCTCTTGATCTTCTTGTGCAACCTTGAACGATTAGTTGAGCTTCCATAGCTATAAGATTAAAACTTAAGAGACACACATTATATTAACAATAAGATTAATTTGTCTTAAGGCATCATCAACCAATCTAATCTAGAAATGGTCTCAACAACTGCGAAAATAAACTCCGTTATTAATGGCAGGTGTAAATGGTCATATTTTTATTACCATTTAAATCTGACCATAAAGATGGTCAAAATGGCCCGTCTGAAGGGTTCAAACGGGCTAATAAGACCTATTGAATTACTAATTAGCATGTTTAAAGAATTTGTTACAACACCGCCTACGTAAAGTTTTATTCTTTTTCTGACATGATCATTAACCTTTAATTGTTTAGAGCGTGACTCATAATTAACAAATAAATTAGCTTAAAATGAAAAGTACAAGATCATAACAAAATCTAACAATTCTTTTCGGTAATAAGTATCACATCGACGCATAGAATTGTCGTGCAAGCAAATGAGGATCTATCTTACACTACTAACTTATTTTGTGCAAACGGTTTTTCTAACACATTAAGAGTCTAAATAAATAAAGAATCAAAGGATATTTGATTAAATATGGTAAAAATGAATTGATACTTACATTTTTCATGTTAAATTCCTTTGATTCTTTCTTTATTTGGACTCTTAATGTGTGCCCTTAGGGCACACGTTAGAAAAACCGTTGTGCGGAGCCTAAACTACGAAAAAAGGGTGGAAATAAACCGAGACTGCTCAATTAGAATTAGTATATACTTCAAGCTCAATTGAAGCTTGCTCCCCCTAATCCCAACTAAGTTTTAAAAGTTTAGGCTTGCTCTTATTTTTTAAACTTATTATTAGTAATTTACTATATTGATAAGAATATATCTAGGGAATTAACTAATATGAGCACAAAATCAAAATGGCTTGAGTGTAGTGGAACGTGACAGTGCTTCAAAAGCGTTGCAATGACAACGAATTGTGAGGTCCCAGGTTCAACTCCATACACATGAGTGCTGCGATTACCTGCCATCAAAGATTACCTTAATGACTTACCTGTTCCTTGAGCTTGCAGAGTATTCGGGTGTTCCCTTGGATCACCAAAAAATAATAATAAAATGAGCACAAGCTCAACGGGAGGTCTCTCTCAAAGGGCCAAACTTCAATTATTAAGAATTGACGAGTTTGAATCATTCAACCTCATACTCATACTTCCAACCCAACCTCAAATTCATTTTAGGTCACAACTTAAACCAACTCTATTTTTACCTTAACTAAACTGACACTAACACCATCCTATATAAGTATATAATACTCTATAAAAAGAAACATTCTTATTTATGACGGTTATATTCTGACGAATCCGACTTATGGATGACTAGCGGGTATAAACAAATTCAAGTATCCATACTCCATAGACTCCGTCCATACTCATAATTTATTGACGACAGTCAAAGACTCATGACTTTGGAGTGATTTCAATTCAATATAACATCATTGGTCACCACACCCTCGCTCTACCCATGCATATGTTTTTTTGCCACTTGTACAATTTCTAGCCTAATTAGTATTAATTACTTAATCCAAACACAAAAAGTGTTCTTTAGCAACTATCTTTGATTAATCATCCCTATAATTAAAACAATTTAATACACCATTTACATATCTACATAATAAAGTTTTATTCTTTCTCCTTTCTTACACCATCTACCTTTTATATAGTTAGGTGACTCATAGTTACTTCCACCTAAACCACCTTAAAATGTTAACATATATTCCCTTTTATTTTCCCAAGGAACATTATAAGATCCCTACAAAATCTTGTTCTTAAATTACAGATCGATAGCGGCCGCAAGTTCCCTCGTTATTGAAAATAAAAAACTTACACTTGTTTGTGCAAATTCATTTTTAGAGTTTAATAAGAAGAGAAATGGGCAAATGCCCTTATCAAAATGGTGTGATATTGATGTTGATTTTGGTTTCGACGACGATATGGAAGGGTTATGCTGAGAACAATGAGACAAAGGATTGTGTATCAGCTGTGGGTGATCCAGGAATGCAAAGAGATGGGTTAAGAGTAGCTATAGAATCATGGAATCAATGCAATGAAGTTGGACAAGAAACTCCTAATTTTGGAAGTCCTAGAGCTGCTGACTGCTTTGATCTTATTGGTAATTACTCTTATATATATTATGCCTTTTTTTTCTTCATTCCATAATATTGAAAAACGAGTCGTTTTCGTTCAGTATCACCTGGTGACGCTTTTATCATTGAACAAATTATCAATGAGTGTGACAATCGAGATTTTAACGAGAGAAACCGAGATTTAAGTCTTTATTAGTTACATATCGGGTAGTATCGAGTTTCAGTAACCTAACGAATTTGTTGAGACTGTTGGCCGTAAATGAGGGAGGGGAAAGTGACCAAGTATGATTTTGCGTATCGCTTTTTTCAACAAACACAAACACTTTAAGGAAGTACATTAATGTGTGGAATGGTTTGTAACGAATTTGTTGGCTCTTTATTAAATATCTTTGTAAACAATTTTAGATTCTCAATTGATAAGATAATATTTGCATGATTTATGATTGTTAATTCACATATGTGATCAAGTTCGTGTTATCTTAAACACGTCACAACATTTTTATTAGCATTTTTACAAAATAGGTATATTCATATATATTATCGTCTCACATATAAAAGATACAAAATGAAATCGACACTTGGACATTTTACTAAATTGGATATACATGTTAAGGAACATAATACATGCATGGTGGAGCGAGGGGGCTAACAGAGGTGCTTTAATTTCTCCCCCGCTGAAAAATAAAAACTTCAAAATATTTAGTTAAATTTTTGAAAATTTTCCCAAGTTTCGACTATATCTAACATTGCTAGCTTCTTCGCTTCTACTGAAATTCGCGCCCCCTAATTAAGAATCCTGGCTCTGCCATTGCATGCATTAGTATTAGTGTAGATAATTATTGTCCATGCATGATATTAATTTTTTTTTCTAATTATCTTCAAGCCTCATAAGCTAAATTAATATCTAATCATACATACACTATAGGTACAAATCCCTACCAAATACAACACAAAGTGACAGAAGAAGACAACAAATTAGGAGTAGGAACACCAATTCCAGGAGGAAAAGTAAAGACAATCAACAATGTAGACCTTTATGCATCTGAAAAAGAAGTTTATTTAGGCTCCAAATGTCAAGTTCAAGATAAGCCAAATCCATGGCATTTTTGGATGATCATGCTTAAAAATGGCAATTTTGACACTTATGCACCCATTTGCCCTAAAAATGGTGTCAAAGTCGGTCCATTCGGGCCGGATACCCGATTTGATTGTTTCGGAAAAGGTTGCATGGGACACCCTACCATGAACCATAATTACACTAACTTGGTTGATGAAAGTACTTTAAGTGGAAGGTTTTTTGGTACATGGGATATTAATGTTGATTTAAGCAAAATAATAGGAAATATTAATGGTAATAATAATAATAATAATAATAATAATTTTGGGGTAGAAAATTGTTCATTTTATAGTGTTACTTGGGAGAAACAAGTGGGAAAAGGGAGTTGGGTATTTCATCATGTTCTTAGGACATCTAAGAGGTTTCCTTGGTTGATGCTTTACTTAAGGTCCGATGCTATTAAAGGTTTTTCGGGTGGTTATCATTATGATACTAGAGGAATGATCAAAACTAAGGTAATTTCTCGAATTTTTCTTCTAATCTATCTCCTTTTATTTTATTTTTTGGTTTCAAATGAGCGAATTATGTCGCGGGTAAGAATCAAACCCTAAAACCTTACTGTTAGAATACAAAATTCTTAGCACTTGAGCTAACTTTGGCTGTTTACATACTCTTCTAAGATGATAGATATATGGTCATATCACATTGAAATTTATTGTATTAGAAGTGTATTTTATGATATTTATTAGAAATGTGCATAAGAAAATAAATTCAAGTGGACTAATTAGTAAATGTTAAAGTTTTTGTTTATTGAGTTTAGTCTAATTTTGTTATCATATCTTAATATTATTATGATAGTTAAGCTAAAATCAACAAAAAACTAATAGACTTATTAATCTAATATAAGGGCGCTAATGCGTTTCTTGATTAGAATTTGAATTACGGATACTCATTTGAGTATATAAAAATGTACTCCGTATTGTGTAAGACTATTTTAAGATGTGTACTTCGTAGTTCGTAATCACCATTGTAAAACTAGTTTATCCTCTCCCTGAAAAATAAATTAGCAATTATCATGATCTATCTTAAGAATGATTATTTGATGGTTATTCATGCATAAGGTTACCATTTACACGATACTAACTCGGTTATATGGAATTATGGATGCTAGTTTAATTTATAAAATGCTTATATACGTCATCTCTTTATATTAAAGGATATTAAATGTGATTATATCGTACACGATTTTTATTATTCTCGGATTACGACGCAATAACAAAAATACCAGAAATAGAAATTAGAGACTATGAAGTAATATTGGATCCTTGTGTTGGTCCATAATCTAGTTTGTGAGATTACTGACACTTAGTTTGTGGCATAACTGACATATGTGAAGGGTTAATTTTATGGCACTTTTTGTTGATAATAATCATCAATTTTGTTGATACGTGAAGCTCACTTTGGCGTTTAGTTTACTTGTTCATATCTTCTTTGTTGCATGTAAGATCTTGTCTTAGAGTCAATAGCAAGCAATAGTTGGTCCCATTGAAGCTTTGCTAACTGTTGATGCACAATTCTAGAACAAGATAGTCTGTCGACTGTCGGTCTAATACCGTGAGACGGTCCAATTTTTTTATAAAAAAATCATTCATTAATTATTATCAATATATAGAAGAGTAATTGACCGTTTTACAGGGTAGGACTTTTTTATATGATAAAAACTGAATATTCATTTGTATATTTATATTCATGATTAATTCCGTCCTAACAACAACAATGATTTTTACGATCAAGGAATAAAGTTTAATATTCGACGTATTTTTGATTATGCAGAATGTAAAGTCGCCAAATTTCAAGGTAACGTTCACGCTAAACGTAACCAAAGGAGGTGGTCCTATGACTCAGTTCTACCTAATGGACATGGGCAGTTGTTGGAAGAATAATGGACAACCGTGTAACGGTGATGTTACATCAGATGTCACTCGTTATAGTGAAATGATCCTTAACCCGGAGGTGGAGTCATGGTGCAATCCTAGTAGATTGGACCAGTGTCCACCTTACCACACCTTCCCAAACGGTACAATTGTTCATCGAAATGACACAAGTAATTTCCCATACGGTGCGTACCATATGTATTGTGCCCCGGGAAATGCACTGTACTCGGAGATCCCGTATCATACATGTGATCCATTTAGCAACCCGCAACCTCAAGAAATATTACAGATTTTGCCTCACCCGGTTTGGGGCGAGTACGGTTACCCGACTAAGAAAGGGGAAGGTTGGATTGGTAATCCTAAGACTTGGTTGCTTGATGTTGGAAGACTGTCCCAAAATCTATACTTTTATCAGGTTCGATCGTCTTATCTTTTAATACTTTTTTTTCCCTTCTATTATAATATTGACGGTCTTGCTCTTATGATAATCAACTAAACAGAATGAAATCTGAATGAGCTAGACGGAATTGAATTTTAACAAGATTAGATTGAAATAATTATATACAAATGTTTTTTTTCGTTTAAGTCTCACGAACCACATTAAACACAACGAAAATGAATGGTTAATCTCGTATGTACAAAACTGTCGTACGATGCGATCTAAGTATTTATTGACAATTTGACATATGTACTTTATATTATCATGCAACAATTATATTTGCGCAAATTTTTGGGCGATGGTCGTACCTGCGAGTAGTAGAGAGTGACCATTTTTAGTTAAATAGTGACCATTTCGTGACTAAAAATTGCAATGGTCACTATTTACCAAAAAAATGGTGACTGTTGACTAAAAAATTTTCACTTTTTGCAAAAAAAAAAAAACAAGAACGGTAACATTTCCTCTTTTAGAAAAGATAGCGTAAATGTGACTCATGTAAGACGGAACGTACCAGTACAACTTTCTAAGCTATAACAGGTTGTTTGTCACATTGGCACATTTGTCATTAACATAGCGACATTTGACCCATTTTTTTTGGAAGAGACGGAACTACATACACCGTCTTCAATGAGTGTTTTCGAATCATTAAACACACTAAATGAGCGTGGGGTCATACCAGCTAGTTGTTGTTGTTGATGTCCAAGTTCAACGTTTGGGAAAGTAACACTTCTCTTTAAGTTATGGAGCGCATGATTGATGGCGGATTGATTACCTGTCAAAATTAAATGTCAAAAAGTTTTGACGATAGTTACCCACATTTCACATTATAGCAATTCAATATTGACATGGACCAACATCAATAAGATTTAATTATAGCATTAGATTAAGAGGAAAACTATCTGTCTTCTCTTTCCAACCTTCTCTTCTCACAAGCGATTAAATAAGGCGTATTGTGTACAACCGTTACAGGACTGCTAGAAGCTGTACTAGGGACACGATTACTTTGACAACGGCAATATAATGTCACCGGTCAGGATTTAGTGATTATAGATATATTGGGTACCTTAATGAACTATAGGACGATTTTACGACATGAGTTCTGATTACTATGCAAAACTTATTGCAGGATCCAGGAACTACACCGATCAAAAGAAAGTGGTCATCGATAGATTTGGGCGTTGAGGTGTACAGAGACCCTGATCAAGTAATACAATGGACGGTCAGTGACTTTGACATTATTGTTCCTGCAGAACTACCGCCCATGCCCATTTAACGGAACACCACAAGTTCATTAGTACAGGGGGGGATCCTAGTTGCTAAATGTATAATAATAGCTTGCAACGGATCCTTCTAGACATGATCTAGCTCGTAAAATAGGGCAATTCATTAGGTACTCGACTACTCAACGTAAGAGTATCCGTGATGATTAGCTTGTGTGTTAGAATCAAGTATCTTATTATAGCAGTTAAGAAAATTCCTCGAGAAGAGATGCAAGTTTGAAGCCTCTACCTATTTCACCTTCGACATTCTTCCCTATATCGCTGAGACGGTCGTGGGGGAGAATATGTGACTTGTGAAAAATTGTACCCATTCTATACTAGGATGGGATAAAGAAGTAGCAGTTTAGTAGATTAATATTCTTCATTTTTTCAAGAAAATTGTACATTTTACATTTGTAATAGTGGTGTAGGAATGACGTTGTGCATAGATAGTTTCCATACATGATGCGTTTTCTATTTCATCACCCTTTTTTTTTTTCTAATTTTGGAACAAATTAAGAAGCCAATCAGTCAAAAGAGATTTCCTCTTCTAGCCCCACACACAGCAGCCATTTAATCACCACAGATTCAATCTCATTGAACACGAGTCGGAACCCCTCTCACAAGAAGGCAAGTGGGAATCCAGTTAGTTCCCTACTTGCCCTCCCACTTGCCTCTTTGTGAAAGAGAATTCCACACGTCTTCATTGAAGACGGATATGCCCCGTCTTCAATGAAGACCAACTGATCTAATCACCCCATCGAGTCAGCGGCCATCACACATATTAAATCTTCTGAAGTATAAATTATCCATCTTAGGCCTCCAGTGCTGCTACTGCTCCACTTCGACCCAGCGTCTCTCCTTTAACATTCCTGCGACTAGGAGATGAAGGCCTGAAGACCCTAGATCACCCAACTTCGACTCTGACTCTTTTCAAGATACACATGTACACTACTTTTCCTAGAAGGAATATTGGATGAATTAGTTAACTAGACTTGAAAGTAAGCAGAGGATGTGGTGATAATGTGTAACCAGAAGTCGGGTAATATACTAATATTTCACATAATTTTCCCAGCATGTATGAAATAATACTCCTACGTGGCAGTTAGATCCAATGAGCTTTTCCTCCCGGAATATATGCAGGAAAAAGGATGTGGAGTAATCTTTGTGAAAAAAATGGAGAAATCCGGGACAATTAGAGAGGCAGAGGCACTATTAATTACTTTACATAATTTACACCTTGTCAATAAACTGAACAATTTTAGTTTACTTCTGCTCTTCAGTGATCTCTAGCTATCACGGATCAAGTTTATCGGCTCACTCAGGACATATTTAGGAAGCTCATATTTTGCACCTGCATCAACACAAATGCAGTTTCAGTTGATATTTCCTGCTTTTAACAAACTAAAAAAATATTACTTCGTAATAATAATGGGAATTATGAATAATTTCAAAAACGGTAAAAGCACCTTTCTCGTCATAGCAAACAGTGAGATCAGCATTTTGCACAATCACGCCAGCACTATCAATAACTGCCTGAGCGAGGGATAGATCAGCTTCCGAAGCAGCCCGAAGGGCATCCCAAATTTCTGAGAAGAGGAGAATGTTATCATTATATGTTCCTGTTAAGAGTTCTAGCAATAGAGATCAAGGGGCCATGACGAGAGCATACTAATACTAGTAAACTATGTTGCTTCAGCTTTTCATTTTTGAGCTATCTGGGTAAGAAGCACGTAACCTTAGGCCTTAACACTCTGACACTTCTCCTATACGAGGCAGCATATGACAAAATTACAGCAACAAACCGTGTATGGACATTTGGTATCATCTCTCTATTCTGATTTCAGAACTTCGTTTGAAGATGTATCTCTGCAACCTCGTCCTTTATTATTATCTCATTTTAGGGAAGAAACATGTGTCTATGAAGTTAAGTCATGCTGAGCCGGACACTTAGAAATGTACCCATCTCAGACACGTGTCACGGTAATAGTAGATAACATATGGATCCTTTCCATGAAATGCACTAATGCGCCAATGTGAGAATTTAATGAGATGCGGAAACAGAGGGTTTACTATACGCAGCTAAACATCTACTGTTAAGTAACAACAGCATTCTTAAACAATCATGTAACATCATGCACGTGTCTTATGTTTCAAGCATTTGGTAGCACAGCAGTTCTCCTAGGAATGTCGATCCTTAAGTTTATATGCAAATATAGGGTATTCCTACACACATATAAGATGAAGTATGCCCTTTCCTTTTTCAGTGTAACATCACACCTTAGGATTACGAAACAAGTTGTACGTGATCCATCCATATTCCAAAGTATTCTAGTTACAGTATAATAAAATTATTGGGTGATAAGTTCAGTATAACTGAGGTTAATAAGCACACCTCACCTCTGCTGATCTATCTTTACAAGGTGCTCTATCTTTAGGAGTTGGAAGGTCATCAGGAAACAAGTTGAGATCTCATAATGTCACCAACAAATTTCAGTGTAAGAGTGAAGTTAAGTCCTCATAGATGCAAAGGCATTTTACCAATCAATTCGATAGTGATCCTAAGAACAGTAAAAGGCTAGTTATGTCACTGAAAATGAATAGCCTCTCTGCATCCAGAACACCAATCAAACCGAGTTTTCAACTGTTTCCATCCAATAGTTCACTTGGTGCCAATAAGAATCCAAATCTTTCTTTACAATTTGACAATAATACATCTTCAACTGAGTAATCAACTATGGCTATTCCACTTTTTAATTTCTTGGAATTGGTGATGGAAACAAACAAATAAAACAGAACATTTCCTAGCGCTTCCATTTATAAAATCTTTCAAACTTGACTCCACCAGTGAGAGTCAAAAAGCGCATCTCGAATTCGAAATAGGCATAGGAAGGTTAAAAGTGGTGGGTGTAAGCGAGCCTCAAACCATGTTGTATCACACACTAAGTATTCTTCCAGCTAATAACACCAAACGAGAAGGGAAGGTTTAACAACTTTAGAGGCAAGGAGAGTATTTCAGAAGCAGTAGAGTACCATTCGTAGAAGCATGTACTCTGTATTTCTTAAAATAAAATGAAGGGCTGAATCATGGGACAATTAAACTCTAGAACCAGTTCTTACCAAACAAGGGAAAAATACAACATACGCTCCAGAAAAAGTAAAGGTGTTGAGAACTTTCTTGAATTCCTTAATCATTAGATTCAATATGTATCATCCCATGTTCACTGACATGCGTGTATCTAGGTAGTCCCATAGCGCATGTATTTTCGCAACAAATTTAATGACACACATGATACATGGATAAAAGACGAAAGCAAGTATACTGCAAGTATGCATGTATCTCTAGGTTATTTCAGAATTTTAGGCTCTTCAATAAGTTCTGCTTTTATAAGTAACTTTAGAGTATAATTGTAATGATTCCCTATGTAACGGGAACTCACGGTGTGTTATAATTGAGAGATGTACCCACGACCAATAGCTTATATAGTGTGAGCCTTAAATACCTCAAGTGCGAGACGTACTCGAGTTCTTCTTGGACATGAACTTATGAGACTATGTTTATGATCAAGTTGTGTTGTATAGAAGGCTTATGCTGAACCATTCTACAGTTACTCTCTCGCATTATCTCATCTACTTAATGTGTGTTAATTTCTCAACAAAAAGAAAGGCAGCATGGAAATTTTCTCCTAGACTCGTGCAAAGTTGAATCTAAACTGACAATGTTAAACCGTATTGACAGAAAACGAGGACGCGCCTGTACCACCTAAGCAAATGCAGTACTGAATTGTAATTGTTGTGGTAGCCAGCCTCTTCAATCAATGAACACTTTCTACTAAATGCAAATAGCGAAGCCTGAGCTGAGATGCAACAAAAAGTACATTTACAGTAGATCCTTAGATTTTCCATAGTTTCAGTCTATCAGAGATAAAACCATTTTCCCCAAGTATTATCTAAAATCCACATTGTTTAGTTAACAACAGATATATTCAAAATTAGTAACACTCACTATCCTTTCTACCTGAAAATGACAGAATTCATTTGACAACAAAGAACGTGCCAAAGCTCCAGCACTCCTAGCCTTTGTGCCTCCTTTTTTCCAGCATTTTAGACCCTCACTACTGCATACATGAAGCCTTAATTCATAGTGTAACCAAATGTTTCCTCCCTCAATTCCACTACCGCATTCTTCGTTCCCATATTGTTTTCGCTCCTCAAGTCTTCGCAATCTCACACACATATTTCCTTTTTGTAAACTTTTTGTCTGTCAATCTGCCATCTGTACACGAGCTACACCTACCTCTATTCGTATTCAAGTGTTATGATTCCCTCCGAGTATCCCACAGCTATATGATTTTTCTTCCAGCAAAACTCTCCCTCGAAAATATTGAAAGCTCATAATTCTTTCAAGGTGTTGTGAGCTATACTTTGCCTTTAAATACTCCATAGGACCAATATACCCTGATAATTGCACTACATATTTACCTATCATGTCTTCAGCCCTTATCTATTAATTAAAATATGTCAACAGTGTTCCTTTGACACTATATTTTGGTGACACGTCGCGTGTATAACTCTCCGACACGATTCTTCGACACTTTATTTTAAAATTTAGACATATAACATGAAATATTTTTCAGAAACTAACTGCATTCAATCACAGCACTATCCTACGTCTAACATTTGCAGTCGAGTAGAATGTGGGGTTCACATAAAAGACAAAAATCCTCCAAATGCAAGATGGAAAAAAAGAAAATATCGAGGCAATATTTTTCATATAACGAGAACACTCCTTAGTTTTCATCAGGATAAAAGCTTAGTCAGAAAAAAAAGATTTGGATGCTATAACTCTAGCAAATGTGTGCTTAAATGGCTGACAAGTTACAACTCCTGACAAGAAACATGCCGAAAACGAAGTTCCAAGACAACTTTAAGACCCAACATTAGCCCTTAAATTTTAAAAAGGCTCTCATAACCTCAACTTAAGATAGAAAGACTCTCTCAAGAGACACCTGGTAAATTATTTTGTCTTGAAAACAGAATTAAAGATGATAGAAGAAGACTGAGATATGAGAAGTAAAGTGTTGCACTTTAGTAGTATATGAGTGGAACTTTTAGGGGCCAGTGAAACATCTACAAGTTTAAGTTCAGAGCATTGAATGGTAAATAAAATGGTTACCTTTCGTTCCACCATAGTGAGGTGCAGTGTCCCAGAATTCTTCGCGCATCTTGTTCAATTGTGCCCTAGTAATTGCCTCAGAGTGCTTCCATGGCTTGGGCTTACATATTTTCTTACTGTTACCTGCCCAAAGTAGAAAAGATCAACGGTATGAAACAATAGCAGCAATAGTCACCTATACTCCAGAGAAAGGGATTTAACTAATCACAGCGGAACAAAACATGTACACTGCAGAGAGGAACGACAAATACATTTTGAGCAACAGCTATACGAATTCATTAGCAAGTCAGAAGCAAACAAAAGATAGGTGACACCAGAAATGCATATTATAGAGTCAAACTCGATGGTTTTCTGAACAAAGCTCATTACTGGCAGATTCTTCTTTATTTATTTGCTTGCCTCTGATTGCTGTTCATAGACTTATCCAATATCAGATAGCTTACTGCTATAACTAAACTTTAGCTTCTCAAACTTTAAAATTCTCTATAACAGTTGAGATTAATTGACAAATTGCGGAGTCTATCAAGCCTTAAATAGCATTTTTGAAACATCTTATTTCCATTAATCTGCTAACCTTGGTGAAAAGTACTCACTAGTCACCACTATGTGCTAAGTAAGCATATACATTATCTATGTCCACAAATTACTTACCACGTAATTTTCGAGATCTAGACTAATCAACCGCTTCCATAACGCACAACAAATGCCTTGACCACAATCAGGGTAATAAAACCTCCCTTCTCAATCAGAGGGTGTTTGGACTTTGGGTAGCATTTTAGAGGGAGGGGGAGAAGGACGTCAAGGAGTTATCCCTCCCAAATCTTTCCTACTCGTATGTTGTAGATAACAAGATATTCGGAATTTCTTATTGTCCCGGAGAAGAAAAAATGGGTCCCTCTATTTCCCTCCTTTCCATTCCCCTCCATCGCTATTTGATTATCCACCTACTAAAATCTTATCAAACATTTAAAATCATCATAAGAAACTTTTTATTGCTACATATATCGTCCACCACGAACTCTTCAACGGTCTAAGAGTTTACAGATTCAATGAAGTAAGTCGGGAAATTATTATAAAGAAACCTAATATGTACAAGTTCATCAGAAAAAATAACTCATTCGCTAATAACTCCTATTAAACATTCAAATGAACATTACATACACCATATGATGAAGTTCTGACCCATCTTTCTTATATTAAAAGCCGATACAAATCTTCACTAAAGAAACAAGCAATAGTAATATCCAAGCTATAAGATTTACATATGTAAAACAAAAATCTTAACGAATACAAGTAACTTAAGTGGAGGATCCCTAAATATTTTCACAGCAAAAAAAAAAAACAGAGTTGCTGATTAGTAATGCCAACACGTAAGCTATTATGCCAGCCAAAAAGACTTAAGACGGATTAACTAAACGAAATATCAAAGCAAACAAGCAACTACACAGCTCACCAAGCAGTACTAATTTATTTGCAGCTTACTTATCAATGAAGATTTGAATAAAAACTTTCAAGATTATATATTACTATTCAATAAGAAAGCCAGCATTAGTAAGTAGTAACTACAACTGAACTAATTGCAATAATTACTATATAATCCAATTTCCTAGCATTAGAACGATGGCATATCTGACAAAAAAGCGCAAAAAATATTGCAATATACGAAGTACTTATCAGCAATCCTCGCCAGCTGAAATGATCAGGCAAATTCACTTAATAAAAGTCAGCTAATCCTCGAACAAAAAACAATAGAAAGAAAGATAATGGCGAAATTTAAGACTCCAAAAACTCATCACAATCGCAATCATTGTCACGAGATATTTCGTCAACTACTCGAATGACAGCAATACATCAACTAATTTCGCACACTAAATTATTAATCAACTTTAAATTTGTCATACTGAGATCAACAATCAATACTCCTAAAAGAACAATAGCAGTAACGGACCCTTAATTACAAAACAATCGCGACTCGCGAGTCATTCAAGCTTCAAAATACGCATCATAATCGCAATCATTATCGTCATACTTCGTCAATTACTCAAATTTTGCAGCAATACATCAACTAATCTAACTTCGCATTTAATAATAATCAACTTTAAACTTCATCATGCTGAAATCCAATCAATACTGCTACAAGGCTACAAGCATAATAGACAATAGTGACAGATTGATACCTAACTAATAGCGAGAATACTCAAGCTTCCAAACACGCATCATAATCACAATCATTCTCGTCATACTGAAATCAATAGCAGGAAATCATCAAGTACAACAGCAGGAAATCATCGTTAACTCGAAAAACAGTCACAAAACATTACAGATTCCAAACACGCATCGTAATTGCAACCATTTCCGTCATTACTCGTCAAATTTACAGCAATACATCAAGTAATGTAATTCCGCACTTAAAATAATCATTTTTAAACTTCATCGTACTGAAATCAACAATTAATATTTCAAAACAATCGCAATACATTCAAACTTCGAAATACGCATCGAAATCGCGATCATTCATTCACGTTATATAGCGTCAATTACTCAAATTTACAGCAATACATCAACTAATCTAATTTACAGTGATAACATCAAAAAGCTAAAACTTCATCATACTAAAATCAACAATCAATACTCTTACAAGTTCAAAAACAGCAGTAAATCATCATTACAAATTGAAAAAAAGCTAAGAAATGCAGGAATAAATACGGTAATTGATCTGATTAAAAATTTTTCAAAAAAAAAATATTAAAATAAAGCAAAAATTAAAGGTATACCAGCATCTTCTTCATCACGCGAAGAAGCGCATCCCATGGCGGAAAGATGACGAAAGAAAAGGCGAAATAAATTCCTTGGCTTTCTCTCTCTAAAACACGATGAATCAGTTTCTCTCTCCTCGGTTTAAGAAAGGAGAGAATAAAAATGGAGTAAGTTAATGAATAATCATGGGAAGAAAGTGGGTGTGAAATGTGAATAGGGAAATTGTGCTGACTGAAACGGATGTATGGATCACACCAATTAGGGAAAATAAATGTCACAATAATTGTGGATTAAAGTATATTAACTTTTTCTATTTTAGTTTCGTTTTTAAATCATTTAACTAGTTCTTTTCCTGTGAAACTCACGGGACGTTGTTGTTTGATAAAATGTTTGAACGAAATAATAGTGATGATGTGAAACGGTTCGAAGGAAAAGGTTAGACCGTATAATAACACCACTCAATATGATACTTCCTCCGTTCTATTTGGTTGTATACGTTTGCTTTTTGGGTCACTATTCATAAGTAAGGATAATCTTTATTACAACTTCTAATATATAACATAAAATATAGTCATGTGAGATCTTGTTTAAATTGTCTTATCGTGTACAATATTAACATCAAATTTTTATAATTTTTAATAATATGTAACTAAAGATATAAACAAAAGAAAATGAGCATTGACATACGTGAAAAAGCAAACGTATACAACCAAATGGAACGGAGGAAGTATATACTATGGTCTATCATTCAATATGAGAAAGGAAAATAGTAAATTGTATTAATATTACTAATAATATTTTAATTATTAACCCTCTTAATTATTGTGCTTGTTGAGGAGTGCTAAAGGAACTTCAAATGGCCAAATGATGATGACTAACTGAGTAACTGCGAAACGTGACGTTCAAATAATGCTCATCTTACCTTTTAATATAATTATATACAATTATATAGATTAATAAGCATGTTATTTAACCTTTTTTTTCTATTTTATTTTGCGATTTAAATTAATTAATTAAAATTTAATCAATTAAATCAGGAATTTTCTAGTGGGTATTCCATATTTTTTTCCAAATTGTAATTTATACCTTGATTTTTAAGAGTTATCTAATATATTCCGTAGTTAAACGATTCGTTCGAAAGATATCACATTTTGGAAATCAAATTTCATTATAAAAAGTTGTCTACTCCTTCATAACGGGAAATAATATAGAATTTTTTTCGTAAATTGGATGAGGAGTCAACTAAATATTTCAAACTTAAAGAGCAAAATGTGAGCATAAAGTTTACATAAAAGATTTCTCATCAAGGTTAGGGTCTCTGATTCGCCTAAAATGTCGCTATTAAAAACGGACAAATTAACTATTTATAAACTCATTAATTACCTACTAATTAAACTATAGAAGAGTGGAAAGCCCGTTAATGAAACAAAGATAAGATTTTTAGACAAAAATTCATTAAGCGGAGCTAAAAAAATTAAAATTGAATTGAATTAAGAAATAAAATTAAACAGTAAAACCAAATCCAATAAACAAGGTCATAGCATGTTAGGTTCATCTGCTATGTATATACGTGGATTCAAATTCTTAAACAATTTTCTCTTATTAAATCGTTTTGTAAGCAAAAAGAATAAATTTGACAATTCACATATACCTATACACAGGTAAAAATCATTTAATTCGAGTTTGTTGTTATCTTCTAAGTTAAGTCATTGGTTTATAGAGGATTATTGACTTATATTTCACTGTTTCAGACTTTCAGGTGACACTAAAATGTAGTCAGTGTAAAATTATACTCCATATTCTCTTTATATAAAGAGAGTTAGGGATATTGATACATGTTACCGGTCATGCTAAAATTATATCGTCGTATGAGTTTTTCTACTTGAGAGATATACGAAGTTAAGGAGTACTAGTTACTAAGCCAACATTCTCATATTGTTGAGATTGCGATGCTCGAAATTCCGAAACCACGTCAATTTAGTCATCGGTAATTCCTGGCAATAATACTGATAAACCTTTTGAAAGACGTGCAAAGGCAGTTAGACATAAACAAAAATATAAACATGGAGGACCTCCCTAAAGAGAAGGATGTAAACCAATGCATCGATGAACAAAGAATTAAGAACTACCTTATTTTCACTCCGAAAAAGTACTGCATCATGTAAATAAACGGCCTGAGAAAGACGATTGTCACAATTTACACCCTCGTGCATGGTACTACAAGTTGAACTTGATCCAGATTTGGTCGTCAGACTCGTCACAATGTAATCGTCGTTGCTACAGCTGAGACTTAATATCATACCCACATGTATTATTGTTGTCGGCCTGACGACAATCAATATGACAAAAGGATGTTTGCATGAAAGAATTGCCGGGCAAATCTCCTTTGGCAGGGAGCTCACCAAGCCGCCTAGTGATTATCGATCAACTGGATTGCGGCTTGTCGCTGCCTGCCAAGGGTGACTTTGCCCAGTAATTATCATTCTATGCACTTGAGACTTGTCTTGTGGGTTGTCACCTTGCTGAAAAAGCTTAGAGCTAGATACGTATTTATATGCATTGTAGCAAGTGTACTGTGTATGTGTAGGAATTGGATATTCCAAGTTTCCAACTACAATCAACAATATTACTGAGATCACTTCTCTAGGGTCAACCGCGAAGTAAAGTTTGTCCCTACTATTATCATGTGGTAGTATATGGATCCGTTTTAATGTTAAACGGAACGGATATGAGCATTCTACGCAAGACTAACTGTCAATCACAAATTACCTTTATCTCAAAACATACGGTAGAATAAGGGGGTCAGATGTGTATACCATTACCTTTGTGTTAACCACACAAAAAAAGGGTCATGTGTCCGTGACGAAACTATATCATGAAGTGAATCGAATGACAAAAGAAGTCCAATCCATTTCACCCTCTGAGCGTCATTTTGCTTTATTCCATGATCTAGAACTAAAGAATGACGAGTGTTTATTTCAATTGGAATTGGAATTTTTACTGTAGCATATTCCATCCAGGGAAATAAAAAAGGGAACATCTCTGCAAAAAGTTCAATGACCAACTGGCTACTGACTGCACTTAGAAATAGCCCAAAGCTAGGACGAATATCCTGGTGTCTTAAGGCACATCCTTTGCCTTTGAACAAGGGAGGCATAAAAATGGTCCTACGGTTTTCTTCGTACATTAAGCAACTGAATAAATCTGTGTCTATAGGAGCAGATCCGAAGAAGATAAAGTTGCAAATCAAGCGAAAAACACCTTTTACCAAAGGTCATAAACTTTTTCGTGGTTCAAAGGGAAACCACAAGGCCAGTAGGCCAAAGCCGGCACCCACCTCTCGATAAACTTACCGCATAAACAAGCTAAAATGCCTTGTCCACATGATGTCGCGGACCCATAAATCTTTGATGAAATAAAAGTGGCAAAGGATTTTTCATAGGATATGCCGAGACTTCACTCAGAATGTCCAAGTTAAATTCCAAGCAGCTCAGCTACACCAAGTGGTTTATCGTATAAACGAGCACAAGCTTTCACAACGCTCTAAATGAACGCAATAATCACTTAAAAAGAAAACATGTTACCTAAAACTAAAAACTTACACCACTGGATCATATTGAAAGATATCGTTCATAAAATTAAAATGTGGTTTAGAGAAGGACTCTGTCTAACAGTTCATCACGACTTGGTCATATAACGAAAATTTCTTGCCGCTATATTGGACGAATTAACCTGAAGACCAACTGAATTAACTATTCAACTCCATATAAGTGTGTAAACTTAGATCCTAGAGTGTTTGTATGTATCATTGAACATTTGTTTTCTGAAAATTTTACATGTTACGGAAGGCTCATATGATTTTGACCATAAATGCCACAAAATTTGTTTTTAAAGCTAATCTGTGACTGAGAAAAGATAGACCTCATCTAATATCAGTTTGACTGACCAGTTTCTTCGTTACCGCTACTCATAGTCATCTCCGCATCCTAAAACTACTTGCCAACCTCTGTTAAAAGCATACCGTCATGAAATCATACTTTAGAACCATCATTACTATTAGAATCTCTGTTCCCTTACGCGTCTTGCTCAAGCCGGCAACTTAAGCTTTGAGTTGGTCTTCCAGCTGCAAAACGAAAAGTGTATCATCATAATTCATACACTTGGAAGAATAAACTTAAAAAGTGGCCATGTTTAGCAATCTCACCTGATGAAGTAATAGTAAAAGAAATCTGCATAAAGAGCAGTCTGAACAAGACCAGAAATGCTAGCTGGAAAAGCAAGCAAGAACACCCAAGTAAAAATCAATTGATGATCCTTATAATTTTGTATTACCATCATCCCATTCATATTTTCAGACTGGCTTACGCTTACCTATCCAGCGACCAAAATGAGGCTCCGTAAGATAGCGATAAATCCAGTTGACGATGTATAACGCCCTATACGCCCTGTAGAAAAAAAAACCGCTTGTAAATACTCCGTAGGTGTCTAGTTCGTCATACTCATAAACCAGAACTCATAACCACAGAGTTGAATATGCCTGAAAAATAAAAATGCAGCAAGTATAGACAGTTTGGCAACAACTAGACCACATAATCTAGGCACATATTTGAAGCAATGACAGGAAGTACAGCTTTAGTTCCAGAGCTATCTACATCGAATTTTGAGATCTCACCCATGTTGACAATGGTGACAGGTTGCTCAGATTGCTCTTCGTTTTACCCATCATCAACCTGTATGTACCACACCGTGGCATTCAACTTACCCACTTGTCGATCTTTGATGGACAAAATTTGTGCAATGAAGTTTGCACCATAGCCAAAAAAGAACTACTAGCCAACGGTCCAGGTGCAACAGCGAGCACCGGTTTGATTTGGGGGTGGTTTGTTACTTATTTCTTGAAATGACTGGATTTTGGGTTATTTGATCAAGTAGTTGAAACTTTCCATTGTATAAATCTTCGGGGCTTAAGACCATTCCAGTAAACTCTCGGGTCTTGTTGAGTGACCTCCTTTGTGCTTCCTTGAAAGACCTAACCATATCGTACGCAAGCTAATATGCAACCTCCATGGCACCTCATGGATCACCTCACATCAACTCTTCATCACCATGGTATATTGAGTCTGGTTGTCAACAGTACAACCAATCCCACCTCTCACTACCTCCTCGAAAGCCGGATGACTATCCTAACAACTTCAGACATTTGATGAAATAATTTTAGAACCTGATGTCATCAATCATAGTATTATTTACTACCATTATTCAACACCCTACAGAAGGTCATCAAAGATTCATAGTTCCTTAGTTCAAGCCACAAAGGGGAGTAAGATCCTGATTGTTTACTAAAAGTATGTACACTGGTGGTTCGAACACACTATTTTCTAACCAGCACTTCTACGATTCACCAAATTCCTCCATTATGCTGCAAACTATATCTTACATTGCTTCTTACTTCTTAAGAAAATCTAGAAAAAATAATCATATTTAAGCAAAATGGTTATGACACCAGACAAACAGGATTGCTGCTTTTCCCTTTAGAAAAGAATAATTAGTCCCTTCAGAGTTTATTATTTATTTGACAGTGCTGTCATAACCCATCAACTTCCTACTAACTGGTTCTATAGACAGACTACGCCCCAGAACCTCCACTGTTGATACTCCACTACTGAAACTACGAGATTTACCAGAAAAGGGGAACGAGGTGATAGATAAAAATTAAAGCAACCAAGTTGGGTCTTATGATCATCACTTTTCTTAACTGTATTTGTCAGAACTAATCTTGGATACAGCCACGGGACCGTGGCCTCTTATCTACCACTTACCACTATATTATCAGTCTAGCAATTCTGTCACAGGTAATTAAGTTCTTGCATTTGAAAATTTTGAGGAAGTAGTAACTAGAAACAGAGGAGGGTGTATAAATGAACCCCACCTGATGCTTCAAACGAATGAAGTAACAGGCCGGTACTAATATGTCAGAGGTTTGTGCTCTAATTTTTAATACTTTTACTAAATGACCAGCAGAATGCAGATACCCATAGACTATGTTCTATGGTAGAAATTTTGCATTGATAAACAGTTAACATGAAAGTCAGATGTAATAAAGCTGTACCCCAAGAAGAAAACATATTGAGCTGTTAGATTATCCACATTTCCACTTCTCTGCAGCAGGACAAGTTGGGGGAGAATAGCAACAGCTTCCAGATAAATAGAAAAAGCCCAGAAAACCTGGAATAGAGTAAGTGATGTGTAATTTAGTACATAGGTAATCAACTGAAAAACTGTAGAGAAGAAAACCAATAAAATTGAAGAAAGCCTCGGACCCTCAACCATATTTCTCAGACATTGCTACAAGTGTCCAGCACAAGTACATGTTAGAAGTATTTAATTAATAAAAATGAAGAAAGCCTCTGGCCCTCAACCATATTTCTCAGACATAGCTACAATTATCCAGCACAAGTACATGTTGAAAGTATCAGACTTGGGCATTTCTTGAGAAAAGATCATTAATTTGGCTTAAAATGAAGTGTCAAGGCCTCAAAGGTGCATACTCTGTCAAAGTTTTTAGAGACTCCAAAATAGCTATAATGAGAATTCTGAGCAACATAGCTCAACGATGTACATTTTGTGCAAGATTGTGTTAGCAATAGAGTGTCCACGAAGGCAAATCTCCTAGTATCTTCACATGTGGGGGAATGTTATATGACAAACTCCAATCTATTTGGGACTCCACGAATCCAACTCTTTGACTCTCCAGTAATCAAGATATAAGAAAATGTAATTGAGTAATGCAACACCCATGATTCCAAAGATGGGTACTATAGCACCATCACTAACAATGCTATGAAGCCAGACCCCCGCAGAGCACCATATCTTAGGTAGATGGAAGTCAAAGTCCCGTACCAGACATGAGACATCGAGCCAGAGGCAAATACACTTCATTAATAGAGGTAGCTAGCTATACCAGCGGCACAAGTTTCTCAGCATAGAGGTTTAGAGCTAGGCTGTCATAAAACAGTAACCTCATTTACTAAAACTCAATTTTCGTAGTGGAGCTATTGCACACTTTTACTTTCGATTGCATCTGAAATAAAATAAATGTAAGAGCCTAGTTCAGCATCACAACAGAAAAGAGGAAATACACAATTTATTTCTCATGTAATGATTCAGTAATGTTACTAGCAAACAACTTGAGACGGAACCACTCAAATTATAACGTACAGATATACACTGCATTGCAAAATTTGCAAGGCCTGTCAGAGAAAGTAACAACGTGAATGTCAAGTTCAGCACATATGATCTCTGATTTTAGTGTTTTACAACTTTCCTATGTAGGTAAATAAAAAAACTTGATAGTATATTTTCAAATTTGATATGGATCCAAAGAGACGAAGACTCACTGTTATTCGACATCTGAATATGGAGAAGTAAGGTAAAATAACTTAGTAAACTGCCTATGTTTCGTGAGATACATGTCGACTGATGCAAAGTTAGGCGTGTTTTTGTTAGCGGTTATCCAAAACTGGTCTGTTTTGCTGTCAACATAGGGGTAAGGTTAAGTATATTCAGCCCCTCTACCCTGCCAAGCATTAGAGTATTGGTGTTGTCACCTGTCCAAGAAACAGTCCCATCACTCCTTGCAGAAACTACAACCAACATGAGTAACAACTGGAGAAGAAAAGATTATAAATATTCTCCATGCATTTCAGCTAAAAAGTCACGAGGAATGACATTACAAAGACATCAGACCCTCTTTAATTTAAATATCGTTCCATACAGTGTAATCACATCTATCAACAAAAGAGATTCCAACATTTAATTGCGCAAACATAAAAGACATTGCATCCATTACCTCTTGTATGGTGAATTTCTCATGGATTAACAGTGCCAGAACAAAGCATCCAAGGATAAGAAAATAATGGCGAAATGTATCCTGCACTTTGTCATAGGAACGCTTGATAAAAGGGTGCATCTTCATACACCAAACAATTGACAATGAGCTCACAATGAACACTATCTTCATTATAGTGTTATAGACAGATATGAAATCTGTAACAAGATCCAAATAGCGTGCCACAAATACCAGAGCATATAGCTCCTGAGTCTTCAGCGAGATACCTTCACAATACAGATCTCAATTAAGTTTTAAGGGATAATGCGGTAGATTACTTTCCATAGACACTAGGAGTAATTCTTGTGTCCTACGGGAGTACGGCCCTCCTTACACCTAAACTGTTATAATATTTCGTTTTATTCCTCTTCCTTTAGGAGGACACAAGAATTTTTGAGACACTAGAATAGTGCACCTCTTAGGCAAAGAGCACGGCCACTTCTTGGAAAAGGCCTCAATTCAAACCAAGTAGCCACAACATATGTATATGAATAATAGTCTCGCACTGTTATAAGCGTCAATCCATGTTACTCCAACTAATCATATTAGCTTGTGTACGCGACCATGCGACACTTGTACATTGTGAGCCTTGAATAATTCATTTTAAACCAAAAACACAAATATTTTTCATTAATAACACGCATATGTTGGATACTTCTAAAGTTCTAAGTTCTGACCAACCGTGACTAACACACCTGTCAATTAGCTCACTAGAGCACTCCTATTTCGCCTTTCCCATTCAGTTACAACTTTGCAACAACAAAGCTCAAAAGCACCTTATAATCGCTCCTCCGTGTCAAGATAAATGTCTCATGTTTCGCATCACAAGCATCAAAAACATTGGTGAGCACAGGACACGAGCAGACTTCATATATTCCATTTGATTGTATACGTATACAATCAAATGGAACAGAGTAAGTAAATATAAGAGCCATCATGATATCGTCAAGCTCAAATACTAACATAATCCTCCATTTGACAATGTGCAATTTACAATTTTACATATATTCAGTGTGTACTTGTTAGGCGCCCACTATTACACAATGAGTAAGTCTTAAACGAACCACTATCCCAACTACACCGTCAGACAATGAGCAGGTCTTAAAGGACCACCATCCCAACTACATACATAGTTTAAAGGCTTTGGGTGGTGTTTCTGTTGAAAGGTCGCACCGTCTCACCAAAGGCTTTCGGAGTCACAATTTCCCACACAAACAAAAGCGATGATAGTCATGATACTATAGCCTATAGATACCTCTCGAAACAGTCAGTCTTACTTAAAAGTTAAAACCATTGTATCGGTCATTATTGTGAAACGCATGCATTTCTCTAATGTAAATAAATGATGATTCTACTCATAAACTCATAAACATGACGATTGGAATCCGTTTCACAATTGAGACGCGTAGTGCGTACAACATCAAGTCATTTACATAAGTTTGTTCAAATTTTTGTTCAAAATTCAAATCTTACATAACTTGAACAAACCTGTGGAAATTACTTTAACAGAAAAACTACTACATTTCATTAATTTTCGAGCATAATCCTCCAACACAAAATTACTCGAAACAATGACCGCAAAAATTTCAGCATACATCAGATAAATTGACATCAAACGATAATAAATTCATAAAATTTCGCAGTAATTTTACGACATAATCATATCAGTCCGATTAACACTAACAAAACATGCATACAAAACCGTCTGTAAAATTAAAATGACAGAGAATGTATCGAGACAATTCAAAAAAAAAAATTGAGAAATACAAAACATTGGAGAATTTGTTTTAAAGTAAAAAATGATTGTTAATGTGAAGAAATGAAAGAAGTGTAGAACGAAAGAGAGAGTTACCAGAGCAAGATTTGGTGGCGTAGATTTTGAGGAGTAAGACGAGAATACTGATTAAATGCGTGATATCACCTGCTAGTCTGAACACATTCATGGCTTCCTTTGTTGTTGTTGTTGTTGTTGTTGTTGTTGCAGAATGTTGAAGAAGAAAATAGAAGGGGTGTGATGTTTGTGTAATTAAATTCTTATTTCAGATCGAGGTATCCGTCTTAAGCTTAAGACGGATACCATATTCTCTCACAAAATACCCATCAAGGTGAGTGGAGAGCACATTGGGGGAGCCCACCTTGTCCCCTCTACCCATTTCCTCTCACAAAATACTCGTTGCAAGATCCGACCCGTCTTAAGCAAAACCTACTGTTTATAGTGATGATCAATTAAGGAGTGTGAGTAGACCTGGCAAAAGCAACCCGACCCGATTGACCCGACCCGAATGACCCGACCCGTGACCCGAAATTGACCCGAACTACAACACCCAAATGTGACCCGAAACCCGATTGGACCCGACCCGACCCGACCCAAACATGACCCGATCTTTCTTGACCCGTAACTGACCCGACCCGAAAATAACCCGATCCAAAACCACTCAACCCGAAAATGACACGACAAAACATAACTTTAATTGAACCGAAAAGACTTAAAATGGCCTTTTGTCTCTTATTCTTTGACCCGAAAATTACCCGACCCGAAATAACCCGACCCGATTGACCCGAAACGGACCCGACAATAACAAACCCGAAACAAACCCGAAACCCGAAATGACCCGACCCGACCCGAATTAACCCGAAATCAACGAGAGACCCGAACTGACCCGACCCGAACTGGCCCGACCTGAAGCCGACCCGGTTGACCCGTTTGCCAGGTCTAAGTGTGAGGTTTTTGAGTGAAAAAGTGGATTAGTACTCGGGTAGTAACTTAGGTAACACTAAAACGGACACGAACACGGACACGGATACGGACACGGATACGTGATACGGTCTCTCGTGAAATTTAGGACACTGGACATGACATTTAAATTTAATAAAATAAGTATATTTTATAGTTATAAATAACGTACGATTTTTTTTTATATTGGTATTTGATGTTAAATGTAAATAATTGAGGTAAAAATTTAACCTTCGACTATAATTCATTCTCATTTTTTCACCCAACTCATCTTCTAATCAATTGTTGTCCTTTTCATTTTAACTTTGATGTTAAATTTACTATTCATTTTAGGTGTTTCAGTCAATTGTTATCCTTTATATTTTTGGTGAGAATTATATGAGTAATGTTATCACCCAATAAGATTATTGTTTACATGTTATCCACTAAGTAGAACCACCACTCTTTTCTTGGTATTTGTGCCAAAATGAAAGGAATAATTGACCGGGACAGAGGGAGTAGTAAGTCGCTTGTAAAAAGATTTTAGGTCGATAATTTGTAAAACCGATTAATTACTCTATTCCCTACAAATTTATTAGGGGGGTGTTAATTAGTTTAGTTCGGAAAGTCACGAGGAAATGAGGAGTAATACTTTTGCGTGATAGTCTTGGTTTAATTACTTTACTCGAATATATACCGACAATCTTGATTATAGTCGAGGCTTCCCTTGCAAGACGTTGGCCTGGTCCCAACCCAAGCACCCGCAACAAGAGTGAAGGAAGTCGTGTTAGGTTATAAGATTGCTCTGATGCCATTTATAATACGTAATATGAGAGCAAGTGCAGCATGGGTTCCTAGTCTCGAGTTTATCAGTATGAACTTTAAGCATAAAGTTCTTCTCATTATAAGTATCATTGGGTTTGTCAAAATAAAAACTAAGTTTATTTAAGAACCAAGATCTTTGGTAATTTCATTAAAGCAAACTAATTTGGTGGAGATAAGGTAATTAGCAAGGTTCTCAATCAAGACCTAGGTAAAAGTTCTTCCATTATGGCATAAAGTTCTTAAACTTAATAACTCACAAAAAAAATGACTTGGCATAGAAAGGATTTTATAGAGTGTTCTTCCATTGTTCTTGCCCTAATCCATCGTCATTACCAGTGACGGCTAAGGCCAGGTGCGGACTGAGCGGGCGAACCGGGCCTCCTAATTCTTAGGCCTTCAATATTTTCATATTAAATGTCAATATCAGTTATATACAAAATCAATATTATATATATAAAAGAGGCTTTTTTCGAGCAATTCTATTGGTCAACATCATCTTTTTCAATTTTTGGAAAGTATATTTTAAGATCTTTCAAGATTACGAAAATACTATGTAATATTTTTAATATCACAACTATTATTAACGTAAGAAAAAATTGATTATCAATCTGACAAAAAAAATATAATGCAAAATATTTCGAAACTTATATATTTGGATTCTTAACGAAAAATGCTTTCATTAGATTATAAATTTTGTATTTTTTACTACCATATCATTTATAAGATCATATAACTATAACCTAAGTATATGAGAATTAAATAAATGACTTTTAAAATATTTTTTATTATTCTAATATTAGTATAATGGTTTAGTAGTATTCAAGAAATAATTAATTTATAGAAAAATATGATGTAGTACTTAGGCCCTGTTCTTTTGGGCTGAATCGGAGCTGGACTGAACTGAACTGAACTTATAGGAGCTGAACTGAACTTATAGGAGCTGAACTGAACTTATTGGAGCTGAACTGAACTGAACTGAACTTATAGGAGCTGAACTGAACTTATAGGAGCTGAACTGAACTGAACTTATAGGAGCTGAACTGAACTGAACTTATAAGACCTGAACTGAACTTATAGAAGCTGAACTAAACTGAACTAAACTTATAGGATCTGAACTTTTCTGAACTTAATTTTAATTAATTGAATAGAATTTATAAAATCTAAAATTTACTAAACTGAACTTTATTACATAAGGTAAGATAATAACATAATTCCAATTTATATACATTGGTTTGTTCAAATATATTACTACGTTGACATCATCTTTATCTGTATCTTTATTTTTTGGAAAGGACTGTCATAAAAAAAAGTATACTCTAAAACATAAGGTAAGATAATAACATAATTCCGATTTATGTACATTGGTTTGTTCAAATAGATTACTACGTTTACATTACGATAAAAAAAATAAATCACATATTACATCGTTTTCTAACCATCTATTTCCATATCATCATCTTCCTCATCACTTTCTTCTTTATCTTCACTATCACTCGTAACAACGAATCTATTGCCTCGCCAAATGTTTTTTACTATCTTGTTTCGTACCTTTAACATGGTTTTTTTCCGCTTATCATCAAACATGCCCAAATCTACTGTTCCTTGAATATTCACGTCATGTTGTATAATAGGTATTCCAAGAGTATGCATCCTTATAAAATTATGGAGTGTGAATGTATAAAACAATAATAGACATTTGATACTTTTGTGACATTCGGGGCATATTTTTTAACACCCACCTTTTTTTCAAATGACCAAATGTCATTCCACTAATTAATGTCAAATTTTTTTATATCGGTTTTCATAAATAATATATTCCGTATAACTTTTCTGAACTTAATTTGTAAGAATTGAATTTTTCTGAACTGAACTTATAAGAGCTGAACTGAACTGAACTGAACTTATAGGAGCTGAACTGAACTGAATTTATAGGAGCTGAACTGAACTGAACTTATAGGAGCTGAACTGAACTAATAGGAGCTGAACTGAACTTATAGGAGCTGAACTGAACTGAACTGAACTTATAGGAGCTGAACTGAACTTATAGGAGCTGAACTGAACTTAAAGGGGCTGAGTTTAAGTCCAAAAGAACAGGGCCTTAGTATGTTATTTGTCCCACATTGAAAAATAACGTAGGTGTGGTGAATATACTACATATAAAAAGTAGAATTCTCCCACATCGAAAATTTACCTTAAGATATGTATGGTGATCCTATGATTATAAATAGGAGTCATAATTGGAACTTATGTATCCATCCAAAATCTTTTGAGTCTCTTAAGTATTGTTTTAGAGATCTCTTACAGGTTTGTATTTAGGAAAGATTCATAAGTAATACTTTGGATATAAAAAATTAAGTGGATAATCTTTTAATTATTATATAAAATAAAAATAATAAAAATATATATTTATAAAGAAAAAGATGGTGTATTACTTAATATATTATTTTTCTCACATTGAAAAATAATGTAGATGTGGTAAACATATTACGTATAAATTGTAGAATTATCGCATATCGGAAAAATAACATAAAGTGGCTAATCCTATGATTATAAATAGGTGTCGTCCTTAAACCTGAGGTATCAACCCAAATTTTTTTGAATCTCTTAAAAAATTTCTTAGAGATCTCTTAAAAGTTTGTAGATGTGATGAATGTACTATGTATAATAGTAAAAATGTCCCACATCATAAAATTAACATAAGGTAGGTGATCCTATAATTATACATAGGAATCATCCTTTGACCTTATATATCAAAGTTTGTGTATTATTATCTCCACAATTATTAAATTTACATCATCAAAAATTAATTTATAAAAGTATTATTAAAAAAATTGAAGTATCATAACAAAAATTATGAAGATAATATAGTTACATTCGTGGTAAAAAAACCTCGAAAGTATAGAAACTCATACTATTTATTTGCACATACTTGGTGTAATCTTTAGTATATTATTTGTCCCACATTGAAAAATAATGTAGGTATGGTGAATATATTACTTATATAGTAGAATTATCCCACATCAAAAAATTATCATAAGGTGGGTGATCTTATGATTACAAATAGGAATCATATTTGGAAATAAAGTTTCAACCCAAAATCTTTTGAGCCTCTTACATATTGTCTTAAAGAGCTCTTAAAAGTTTGTATTATAATCTAAAGGGTATATTGTCAAAAACTACCTACAATTTAGGTCACTTTGCGAAGAACTACCTAAAGTTTTAATTTTTGTCAAACACTACCTAAATTTAGACCTCTTTTGTCAAACACTACCAAAATTACTATTCCCGCATGAAAAGGTGCAAATAAGCGATTTTAGGGGGCCGTTATCATAGCCTTGATGTTTATTTTGCTAAAGTGTATTAATGATTAACGTCTTCTTTAAAAATATAGGCTTATACCATTAGGATGTCGATATTGATGGATAATCAAGGCCGATCATAATTGAAGTAATTTTGCGTAAAATATAATGGAACTTACTAACTTTGTTTATCCGTTCATATATTTTAGCAAAAATAAACTCAAAACTATGATATCGGCAAGTTAAAATCATTTATTCTCACATTTCCATGCATCAATATTGACTTTGGTAGTGCTTAACAAAAAAAATCTAAACTTTAGGTAGTGTTTAACAAAAAATAAAACTTAAGGTAGCTCCTCACAAATTGACCTAAATTATAGGTAGTGTTTGACAAAATTCTAAACTATAGTTTAATTTACATCATTAAAAATTAATTTAGAAAAGTATCATAAATAATAATTTTGATGATAAATTATTTAATATGTTATTTGAAAAACAATGTAGGTATGGTGACTGGTGAATATATACTATGTATAAATAGTAAAATTGTCCCACATTGAAAAATTATTATAAGGTGGAGTGATCATAGATATGATCATCTTTTTTATATTGTTAATAAAAGACTTTTAAAATATAATAAGTGACCTTTAAAATATTTTTATATTATTCTAATATAGAAAAAGATGGTGTATTACTTAGTTTTTTATTAGTCCAACATTGAAGAATTATGTACGTATGGTGAATATATTACATATAAATAGTAAATTGTCCTACATCAAAAAATTACTATAACATATAGTGATTCTATGATTATAAATAGTAGTCATTCATGAACTTAGGTATAAACCCACACTTTTTTAAGTCTTAAGTACTGTGTTGAAGAGTTCTAAAACTTTGTATTATAATCGTCACAATAGTGAAATTTACATTATTAAAAATTAAATTAGAAAAGTATTATAAATAATAATTTTGATGATAAACTACTTAATGTGTTATTAGTCCAACATTGAAAAATAATGTATTTGTAGTAAATATATATACTGAGTATTATATAAGTAATAATTTTGATGGTGTATTACTTAATAAGTTATTTGTCCTACATTGAAATATAATACAAGTATGGTAAATATGTTACGTATAAATAGTATAATTGTCTCACATCGTAAAATTATCGATCATAAGGTGGGGTGATTCTATAATTATAAATAGAAGTCATCATTAGAACTTAGATACCAACCTAAATCTTTTGAGTCTCTTAGATATTGTCTCAGAGAGCTCTTAAAAGTTTGTATCCACATTGGTGAAACCTACATTATCAAAAATGAATTTAGGAAGGTATCATAAAAAAATAAAGTGAAATTTTTTTTATTTATCTCAATATACATTTCTTATATTATATTCAAGTGATATTTATAATTTTTATATAAAACCTTTTACATTTCATTTCACAAAAAAAATATTGTGAAAATGAGTCATCTTTCAAAGTCAGATATTCACCCAAAATATTTTGAATCTCTTAAGTATTATCTTACAGAACTCTTAAAAGTTTGTATTATTATCCCCGTCTTAATTAAATTTACATTATCAAAATTAATTTAGAAAAATATCATAAATAAAAATTTAAGAAAGTATCATAAATAATTATTTTAATGGTGTGCAAATAAATATGTTATTTGTCCCACATTTAAAAATAACGCAAGTGTGGTTAATATATTATGTATAAATAGAGGAATTCTCCCACATCGGAGAAATATCATAACCTGGAGTGATCATGCGATTATACATAAGAGTCGTCCTTGGACATAGATATCAATCCAAAATCGTTTAAGTCTCTCTATTATTGTTTTAGAGATCTCTTAAAATTTTGTATTAATTATGAAAATAATCTAATTATAAGATTCGTAGTAAAAAAATGTTATCACTATAGTATAAAATTTCATATTATTTGCACATACTTGGTGTAATTCTTAGTATGTTATATGTCCCACCTTGAAAAATAATGTAAGTGTGGTGAAGATACTTATACCTATAAATAGTAGAATTGCCCCATGTCGGACAATTATCATAAGTTAGGGTGATCAACCCAAAATCTTTTGATTCTTTTAAACATTGTTTTAGAGAGCTTAATTCTTAGGTACCTTGAATCATTTTTCGAGTCATATAGATCAAATATAACTTGATAACTTGCAAGGTTGGTAAAATATGTTTAAAATAGAAGTTGAATCAATATATTAATATTATTTTCTTAAAAATTACGGAGTAAATTTTATTATAGTCTTAAAATTTCAAAAGTTTATTTTTACAAGTTAATTGTAATAAGAAAATTATGACAGACCCGTGCATCGCACGGGCATGAAATCTAGTAACTAATATTTCGAGCAGTAGAAATGTGGGAGCGTAGTGGTGGAACATGAACTACTTGCCAAATCTTCGTGAGTTTGAGTCTTGTCAGTCATTTTTAATTTATCTTGTTTGTTTTATATTTCCAATGTCCTTGGGTGTATATCATATAACTCGTAGAGTTACTCATTTACATAATTTATTTCCTCTTCTTTTTCTTTTCTTTATTATCCAACACATATTAATGATATTTTCGTTCGAAAAATATATGTAAAGCATTTCAATCAATAACTTTTTAGGGCCTCCATTTTCATTGTTGCACGAGACCTCCGAATTATTCGAGACGCCCCTGGTCATTATTCATTAGAGTACAACTATTTTACTACTTATTACAATGAAAATCGGAATATTACAATAAGTAAAAATCGATAATACTTGTGGAATGACTTAACAAATTGTATGAATAGAATTATTTTCGTGGCTTCGTCTTGAGAAGGAGCCCTCTATTAATAGCCCACAAAGTAACGATTGAGATCTAGATGCTAGTCAAACCCTTGTGTAAGATATTGAAGACCAATGAATAATACGAAATAACTCGTCTTAAACAACAATTTGTGTTTAACTAATAAAATAGGGGAAAATGTAATACTCTGTATTATTTTAGGGTGACTCAATCGAGTAAGGAAGAGGGACACTATTAATTGGGTGGTTTCTGACATGAAGTCACTCGACTGAGTAGGTGCGGCACACGACCGAGTCGGGCACCTAACCGAGTGGGTGCCACTCGACCGAGTGCTCTGAGGGACTTGACCGAGTAGTGGAATTGCTTTAACCTTATTTACTCTCTTAACTTGAGGGTTTAGTTAGGGGTCACTATATAAAGACCTTGTGGAATCATATCATTCATTTCATCAAGATCAAAGAGGCAAGAATCTTATATTCAACTAAAATTCCACCTTTAATCATTAATTGCGAGAATCACTCAACCTTTATCTAACTTTGTTTAATTTTAGTATTTAGTGTTAACCAGTCCACTACAAAATAAACTTCGTTTTGCGACGGATTATTCCGTCGCTAAATAGGGAATTTCCGTCGCTAAAGACTGATTTGCGACGGATTTGCGACGGATAGTGTCCGTCGCTTATTTTCGTCGCAAACAGCAGTAATTGCGACGGATTAATCCGTCGCACATTTTTGCGACGGAAAGTCACGTTTTGCGACGGAAATTCCGTCGCAACTGTTGACTGAAAGTTTGACTTGACTGCCACATGTACAGCCATGTCAAACATAAAGTCAACAGTTGCGACGGAATTCCCGTCGCAAAACGTGACTTTCCGTCGTAAATGTTGACTAATTGTTTGACTTGACTGTACAGGTGGCAGTCAAGTCAAACATAAAGTCAACAGTTGCGACGGAATTTCCGTCGCAAAACGTGACTTTCCGTCGCAAAGATTGACTTTATGTTTGACTTGGCTGTAAGTCAGTCAATGTTTGCGACGGACATTCCGTCGCAATAAGGCCTGTATTTTCCAGGACCTGGTTGTTTCCTGCATCCCCTCTATACGCGTTAAAACGACAAAAAACCTGCAAATTACAGAAGTTTTCCAGCAGTTACGCGTCCAACAAAGTTACTAATGTAACACAAAACCGAACAAAGTTTTGATTTTATATCATAAAAGTAATTAAAGTCTTACAAATAAAAGGTTCAAAGTACCAAATAGTTAACTAATCACTCAAGTCAGTGGAGTGCAAGTCAGTGGAGTGATTGGAGGGAAAGGAGGGAAAGGGGTGAATGGGTTGGACCTAGCATTATCGCCGCCATCATCATCAAAGTCGTCTCGACCTTGGTTAGGACCTCCAGTTCTGCAGTTTTGAGTAGAATTTCTTGCAACCTGACTCAAGTACTCTTCTATATCTGCAATCCTTCGAGCCTGCTCGTCGCGCTCTTGTCTAAGTGCAGCATTCTCCTTTGACAGCTTAGTAGCCAAACTTGGGTTGCCCTGAGTCGGGTTTGAGGTAGCAACAGAGTGCCTATGATGGTCAAACAAATAATTCGCCGCTGGTCCCAATCCGTAGCATCTTCCTTTCTCGTCAAATCCAGTCTCGTCATAATAGATCTCATTATCGTCAATGTTTTCGACACCTTGAGTTTGAAGCTGAGACTTCTTTGACATGATCTTATTCTGCATCACAAACAAGTTCAGAATTAGTAATTGTCATTTAAATTAAGTAGTTAATGTAATTAAATATATAAATGACAAATTAAACATAAATCACTTAACAAAAAAATGCATAACTTACATAGAGTTCAGCTGGTTTTTTTGATAACCATCCACGGAACGGGTGCTTCTTTGTCTTCTCTAAGACTTGCACGGCATTTGGCATACCAGTTGAAGATTTATCGACCTACAATTTAAATACTTGTTAGTATAACATATATATATAAGTATTAAATTATAATTAGATAAATAAATAAAAAATGAAAGAAGATTTATATTTACCATTTCGTCCATGATTCTCAAGGTGTTTTTTCTACCCATAATGTGAGTAGGCAACGCCTTTCCCTTCTCTTCACAACCCGACCTACGATTAGCCGCGCCTGATTGAGATCTCGCAACGAAACCAGGATCTTCGACAGGCCTACTCTTAAGCTTTTCTAAACAAGTCCAAAGGAATCCAACTCGGCCTGTGCTCCTCGTCTCTCCAACCTAAACCCATCTTTGAATCTTTCATACCATTAGTAAATACTAATCATTTAATTAATTGTTATGAGACGAAAATTCGGCAGCAATTCCCTACAGTTCTCCAAATACACCATGTTGAATGACTTGTCACTCTCCATATGTATTCAGAGAACATTAAAGGAACTGTCAACCAAACTTAATCGTCAAATAACAATTAAAAAAATGATTAGTATTTACCACCTAAATGGCATTAAAGATTCAAAGACAGTCCCAAAACGGGGACTATTCAAGAATTACACCTAATGCGTAATTCTTGAACGGGTACTAAGTCTATCATATATGAACAACATTTCCTTAATAATTGTGACAAAAGTAAAGCTAGACAAATGACTGGGACGGAGAGAGTAATAATAATTATCTATATTAATAATTACAACAATTCAAAGGAGGGAGGGTGGCAGTGGGGTGGGGGCAGCGGCAGGGAGGGGGGTGGTGGCGGCAGGGAGGGGGTGGCGGCAGCAGGGACGGGGTGGCGGCGGCAGGGAAGGGGAGGGGGTGGTAGATCTGAAAAATCAAATTAAGAAGAGGGAGAGAGATAGAGAGAGGGACGTACCAATTGAAGGCTCCGGTGGCTCCGGTGGTGGTTCCGGTGGTGTTTGTGGTGGCTCCGGTGGTCTTAGGTTAGTGGCACCGGTGGGGTCTTGGGTAGAGTTGACGGACGGAATTTTAATTGATTTAGGTATAATGAAATACGGGGAAAGACTTGCTGCTGGATATATCAAAAAAACCTTGCGACGGAATTTCCGTCGCAAGTCCGTCGCAAATTTTATTATTAAATAATATTTGCGACGGATTTTCCGTCGCAGAAATAGAATTTCCGTCGCAGAAAGAAATGCCACCTGGCTTTGCCAGTTGTGATATTTCAGTCAATTATTTGAATCTGCGACGGAACTTCCGTCGCACAGTCCGTCGCAAGCTTACAAATTGCGACGGAACTTCCGTCGCAGAGGTTCCCGCCATGTTAATTTTCTAGGCGCCATGGCTGGAAACTCTGCTACGGAATATCCGTCGCAGGTTTCTATTTCCGTCGCACCAGTTTTTTTGCTACGGAATTTGTGTCCGTCGCAAATATTCCGTCGCTAATGAAATACTTTTTTGTAGTGGTCTTACTTAATGTTGTCTTAACTTGTAGTCTCGAAGATTTACCCATATTATGCTTGAATTAGTCAATTTAGACCTAGAAATTGGGAGGAAAACCATTATTTTTCTTAATACTAGTGATTTAGACTTAAAGATTGAGTCTTTTCATTTGTTGACCTAGGGTTTGGGATTTGGGACTACGAACTTGGGGGTTTTCGGCCTAGTTGACGTGTGATTTTGATATGATTTGAGATTTGTGACACTGTTCATGTTGATTATATTGTATGATGTATGATTATGATTGAGTGATGATGGTGCATTGTGTGATATTGATGACTTGAGATTATGATGTTGGGAGTAGGGGTACGGGAAACCCGATCCCTTTGAGGAGCTGTCATACGCGCACGGCGGGCCGCATGCAGGGGCGTAGGCACTTAGGAGCAAGCACTACTACAAATACAGGCAATAACAACGCCCCATCAACAACGCATACTCACGAAAATAAAGGAAAACCGTTGTGGAATGGAGAATTATTTTTCCGCGGAATTTTATTAAACCTAATAACAACGGTATTAGTTTTTCGAACGTTGTTAATAGTTTTAACAACGGCGTCAACCAAAAGAACCGTTGTAAATAAATTTACTAATAACAACAGTTTATTCTATATCCGTTGTTATTAATTAAGCGCGAAATAAGGAAAAGTAATAACAACGGGTATGAAAAGCCCGTTGTTATAATGTGTTATTAATTTGGCGTAATATTTGGCTTAAATTAATAACAACGGATATCATTTTGTTGTACGTTGTTGTTAGTTGTAACAACGGATA